>OW285238.1:16329506-16519506 GCA_935421215.2 Melolontha melolontha
ATATATATAGATATACCATTTTGCTTGGTTTCTAAATATAGATGCTAGTATAAAAAATAGTATCGATTTAGTAAAAACTGAAGCCAAGCTTCAAATACTTAAGGATCTTGATATGATACGTCTGCTTTGAAAGTTAATTTAGTACCTGAATATTGATTCCTTCATGTTTTAAATTTCACGAGCTAAACTTGGAAGTGGTAATTTGAATGAATATAATGTTAAAGGTAAGAGCAGCCATATATTACAAATTCGCAATATTGTTTCGTCAGCTTTGTTTAGATTGATGAAATATGAATTTCATGGAACGCATATATATATATATATATATATATATATATATATATATATATATATATATACATATATATAATATACATGCGTATATTAAATATATTGATGATGTTAAAGTAAATATGTATTTTTGACAAATTAATTTGTAATACGAAATTAATATTCTGTTATTAATTTAGAAATGCGATATGCGCTGCGAATGTATTTTACATAAAGCTAATTCTAAAACACAAGAGAACAACATTGATGCCAGTTTTCTTTTATTATTTTCTTTTATGATTATATTTTTGGATTTGTTTTTATAATTACATTGTATTTCTTTTATAGTTTTGTTATTGATTCTTTAATGCACAGGCAATGTTTGTTTGGCACGCAGGCTATGCGAACAATTGGAACTAAACTATCAATAATACAGCAGATAAGATATGTTAGCAAAAAAGGTTTGAGAAATTTTGAATATAATTTGGGTTGTTTGTTTGCTGTCTGAGTGGATGTCTGGATTTAACGATATACACACATATACATAGTATTTCAATAGTATTCATTATTTAACTTAATTTTCTCCTTTTGTGCGTAATTTACAATATAGTTGTCAACCAAGCGTATTTATTATCTGAAGGATTTTCCTGAATAGCAACACGCGCTGTAACACTATACTGCCGAGTTTCTCTGTGTATACGGTAGAAACCATATAGAATTGATTGTTATGTATATATATGTTTTCGTATGTATGTAAACCGAAATTTATTCAACACCAGTCTTTGAAATTCGATAATAGAAATGAATAGCTTGATTAAATAATAAGCTGATTCTATCTGCGGCATTATTATGGTTGGCGTAAAGGTTATTCGATCTCCTAAATAACAATAACAATAATGGAGTTGCTAACATTTTTTACAAATAAATCAGGGTTTTTCATACATCCACGATTAATTAATGCAGTATTGGCGATTGGTAACAAGAAATATTTTAATAATTGCTGTAAATTTTTTCAGTAAATCCCTTTTAACTATCGCATGATGGTGAAATGTGAAACCAACCAGAACGCTAAGCGGATATATAACCACCATCCTAATCTCGACTACGTCAGTTTACGAGTACCCACAAGCAGAAGCAGGCAGATATCGCAGACCTGAAGATTTATATCTCTTAGTTAAAATCAAGATTTAGAGTAATTTGTAAACGTTAATTGATTAGGATAAGATTAAATGATGTTTATACTACTAAAGACCTGTGATTTTAGGTGTTAGTGCAGGACAGGATGATGATAGCGTCAGCCTTAAACTCGATGTATAGCCAGGTAGACTAAAAGGTTAAGGTATTTCCAACTTGGTGAAATAGGAGAAGGTCCTTCTATATTTGGAACTGTATTTATTATTTGTGTCACTTTGGATTAGTTTTTAGTTACGTTCCTATTTTTTATTTCTTTGGGAATATTTGGTCACTAGGGTGGACATCCCCTTATGATGCTTTGCTGGATATCTCGTACAAAAATAGTTTTTGATAGATAAATATTTGTTTAAACGATGATTATAATGTTTAGGCACTTTTATGAATGGCAATTATATTGATAATATTGTTTTAAACTTAATTTTGATGAAAAATTAACGGACAAGTAACATTCCGATGTGAACGGTATATAATTTCGAGAATAGACGCCAGTTGTCCTTTGTTTATTTCAAAGCCTTATTTTAAGCAAATTATCTTGATTTTTACCGTGAAATAAATTATAATTTAAATTGAATTTTGAATATAAAAATCATTTAGCTGAGTTTCTAAAATAATTTTATGAATTCACAAGTGTTCATGAATATGCCTTAGACAGTAGGTTGTGTGCTGCGCGTATTGCATATTGATATTTCGTGCGCTTTCCTGTTTAATTAATAGGCGTGTCTAAACTAATGTCTATACAAATTTGAATATTATACAGTTTTATTAATTATATACCTTTACCTTTACTGATTTCCACCTTTCTCATTCCCTGGCAACATTGGTGCACACGTAATTAGAGCTACATCAATATATATGTATATATATATATATATATATATATATATATATATATACAATGATAAATATTTCTTGACCTTTGTATATTATAGTGGATTTAGTTATTGGGCGATTTAAGGTCTGTTTTAATTTAATATGCATATATTCAAAATAATCTCTTACATGTTTCGGTAAATATTAACTTTATCAAAGAGTTATATATAAATGACAGTATATTAATGTCAAAGTTATATAAGTGGTGTAGTCATGGTGAGATAAATACATTATACATTCAACTCAAATAATAATAATTCATGACCTAACATTCTCAACAGTTTGTCGCCAATTACAAAGGGATTGGTAAGTCATGAGTTATTATTATACTTGCGCCCGTGGAGCGACCTAGGATGTAAAGCTGTCGGCATTCGCCTAGAACGAGAAGGAAAACCACGAAAACTTACTCGGACAGCCTAGCCCCGGGTTGAAATCGGGACTGCTGGCAAGATGAGCAGTGCGCTAGATATTTATATCACACAAGATATATATATATATATATATATATATATATATATATATATATATATATACTATTACAAAAAAGGGGTTGGCTAGGGATAATAATAATGAAATTATTCTAAGATAAATACAATAATTAGATGGTGCTGATGAAGTTCCTTCAAAGGTCCAGGACGTGTTTGGTAATGCTTAATTAAAAATTAAAATAAATACACAAAAACTTAATAAATAAAATAAAACACAGCGGCGTCCTTAAATTGGTATATTTAAATAAAAGAAATTGATGTATTTAAAAGTAATTAAATCAGTAATATATACACAATGGGCGATAAATTAGTAATCGAGAAATTAATATAAAATATCTGAAATAGAAAGGTGAAACAGTAATAAAACAAAGTACTATATACACGCGGAGCGGTGAATAAGTAGATTAAAATATTAATGCAAAATATCTGAAATAGAGTGTTAACTTGCGTAGTAAATTAAGGGTTAATTCAATACGATTAATATAAAGTTACCTCTGTATCGGACAATGCAGAGTTACCTGTGTGTGGCGATGATGGTCACTTGATCTTCGAAGATATACCTTGGTCAAGTATATGCAGAGCGATGTTTTACCGGAGGAATAAGAAATGAGTTAAATTAATATGGATTCACTTAAAAGCATATGCATAGAACAATGCAGTTTACCTTAGAAGTTGAAGAACACCTGGACGGCGTGACATCGTGACTTGGACAGTACACGAGGTGTGTGTGTAACCTTCGGAGGTACTAGCGAAAAAGCCCTGATCGTTGTTCGTATCGAAAGAAAAGTAAAGTTTTGAAAAGGGCTGTTTATGACCTAAGTAGAGGGAGGGATCGATAACTCGAATAATAATTAATAAAAAGCGTGACCTGAAGGGGTGGTCTGTCAATGGCATAATTATTATTAAAATAACCCTTGTGACATGAGCTTCCTAACGATATCATACATGACATATAAAAGAAGATGTAAATAATATTATATTAAAACAATTTTTTAAATATGGAATTTATCTAGAAGAAATTCTACATTACGTATATCGGTTGACGGTCCAGGTAATAAGGGTCGTCGGCGGTCAAGAAGATGACAAAAGAAATGCTTTCTCTTTGTAACGAAAATGTACAGTTTGTACAAATGTAAAAAATGTCTATGTTAAATATAATTTAATCGAGATATTTAAAGACGAATATGTGTATTTAAATAAATGAATTAAAACTTCTATACGCTAAGCGTAACAATACAAACTGTGAGAAAGTAGATAATGTGCAAACTTTTGGTTTGACTCACTTGATTGTGTCGTGTACAGTACAAGTTCATTGAAGGCATCGTGAAATTTAATTTTCTTGGCTGGTTGCAATGCCTTTTTTAGATTGTCACTATCACTGTTATTTCCACTATCACTTATATTTAGAATCAATAAAAAGTTGCAACGTATTCGGTTGGAAATACTGTGTTATGCTCGAAAGGACAAACATTATCAATGTAAGCCAGGCTTACCAAATTTAATATGATTTATTTGACTTGTAAAATTTGACTTAAGTTTTACAGGAATTAGCAACGTATGTAAGTCTATAAGTGACAGCACGCATATATTTGTTCCGTTTATGCAAATAAAAAACTGATTTTATCTTCATAAGGGTTGTACGCGTTTTATATTTCGCACAGTTTACACAAGTAAAGCGACTATAGCGCGCGCCGATGAACACACAGATACACGTAAAAGCAGCTAACGCCTAGTGTATAGCTTGTAGGGATAGCGGAGAGAGGGGCGCTAGCATACACATAGGTTATAGCGTTCACCTATATATACGCACACGTAGAATACGCTCTGCAGATAGAAGAGCGCCAGCGTTATGGCGAAAAGAGGGGAGCGCTGATTGAGCGGTAGTTGCGTGATGGCATTCAAGAGCCGAGTTTACCTCCGTGGCGTGCCTTTAGATCTTTCACATTGAAAAAGTGAAGGTTGCCATTTAAAAAAAATATATGATGGCGTCATTGTGCAAGAACCAATGATTTTCTTGAAAACATTATAGAAGGCTTATATGAATTTTGTTCAAAACTTTATCACCACACCGTATAAAACAGAATACTCAACCAGATATTTCAAAAGTTAGTTAGATAAAACGAAAATCTTCTAATGCGTTGAAGGCTTGTTATTTAAATATTCCTCTATATTTTCAAGTTAAAAACAAAAGTCATTAACTAAAATAATAATAAAATTAAAGAAAATAAGGTGTTTCTAGCTGCGTAATCTTCAAACGGGTTAAATTTGAATCGAAATTTCAGTTTGGCGTATATTCCTTGTTAGCTGGGATGTATTCACAAACCCTGAGTATTATTTCCGTACAGTCAACGTAAATATCGAAATAAATTAATTAGCAAGATAAACAGAAGCGCTGCAGTGTAAGGCTTGTTTATAAAATTGCAGCGGAGAAGCCTTGAGTATTGAGCAAACTGAACTGGTAAAATTAATTGAAAGTTTCGAATGAAATTCTCTATAGAACGAAATGACGAGCAATTAGTGTAATTGCTAATTCCGACTATTAAGATAAATAAAGCGTGCATAGGTATCTACTCGATATACGAGGGACTGTCAATAAATGTCGGAAATCTGGCAACGCTGTTTAGATTGATAAATCATGCATTTGCATTGGGATATGGCAATGTGTCAAAAATATGACGTTTTTGTCCGATTGTCAAAATATTAATCAGTTTATGCAGAGTGCAGTTTTAAAGTTAGCCAGTCGTATTGAAAATTGAACTCGTGAAAATATTCGCACTCTGATTTATTATGATTTTGTTGCGGTTTAACTCAATACCACTCCCTCAAACTTTTAATTTCTGCCTTTGATGGTGAAGCGCCATTAAAGACAACGGTATATCGCTGGTTTCAAGAATTCAAGTGTGGTCGTACTTCGCTTCAGGACCAAGCAAGGAAAGGGTGTTCTGCAGCATGTGATGTTGAAGAAAATATTGATGCTGTAAGTAGAATGATTGAAGAAGATCGTTATGTAATGTATGATAAGATACAGGCATACTTGTACAGGGTGCGCCAGGGGAAACGGACGTTTTTCAAATGAACGGTACTCCACTGTTTTAGGGTTTAAAAAAATATTGGCACAAACAAGTAGGTCAGAACATGCAGTTTGAGTTACCTATGTACGAAAAATAATATCATTAAGATGGTGTCCATTTTCACGCTGACAAATGTGGAGATGCTCCCTGAAGTTAGCTTCCACTCTCTCCAGTAGTTGACCATCGATCTGACCGATGTTTTGCTCTATCACTTGTCGCAGTTCGACCAGTGTATGAGGTTTGGTTTCATATACGCGTTACTTTAGATACCCCCACAAGAAAAAATCACACATTGAAATTCTGGAGAACGAGTGGGCCAAGGCAAATCAGCGAATCTGGAGATAATGCGATTAGGGAACAATTGTCTGACAGCAGCAATCGACACGCGGGCAGTATGGGCCGTAGCTCCGCCCTGTTGGAACCATACATTTCGCAGATTGATTCGTCGTCCCCTCAGCTCAGTTCTCAAGAAGTTGTTAACCATATTCACGTAGCGAGCAGCTATCACGGTCACGTGTTCCCGTTTTCTTAAAAAAAGTGGGGCCCTATGACACCAAACTTCCCGATGCCGCACCACACCGTAACTTTGAGACTGTGTAGTGGTGTTTCATGTAGAGTTTGTGGATTTTCAGCGGCCCAGCATCGGATGTTTTGACGATTCACAACACCATTAAGGTGAAAATGATCTTCGTTGATCATTATAAAATTCGCATTAGCCGCATCTTGCAAAGTTGGACCATCGCTTCAGCAAAAGCTGCACGTTGTGGATAGTCGGCCTCATTCAACAGGTGCATAACTGCCATTTTATAGGGGTGAAAACGTAAATCTGGTGGAGAATTCGCAGTACTGAAGGGTCGGACAGTCGCAGTGCTGCAGAATGCCGTCGAGCTGAATGCTTTGGGCTACGTAACATAGCCTGCCTTACACGTTTTACGTTCTCCGGAGTTCGAACTGTGCAACATGGTCCACATGGCTTCTTTTCATTAAACTGCTTCCTGTGCGAAGGGCATTAATCCATCGCAAAATCGTGTTTCGGCTCGGTATGTCTCCAAGGCGGGGAACGTTAAGCCTTCTACGAAAGAGACGTTGAACTTCCGTGACTGATTCGCCACCCCTCACAAGACTGTCATACACGGCCCACAGCGGCATGATTGAAACTAAACCATAACTATTCACAAACTGCAAGGTCAGGGGAGGGCGCTGACGGCCTCGGATTCCCTCTCCGACCCCTTCCGCTTTAGTACTACCTATAACAAAAACGTCCGTTTCCCGTGGCGCACCCGTTACATTTCTAGGATCTGGATACATTCAATTTGGCATTCTCATTTAGTCGTGAGCAAACTTTGTTCTCGTTGGATATCGCATAACACTGGCCAACTCAGTTTGATGTAGTTCATATCATTTATCATGCTGATTTTGAATTTGATCTAGAATTTGCTCTATCGCGTCAGGGTTTTGAAATATTTTCTGAAATAATATTTCAAAAAACGCATTAAATTTTACAATATATTTCTAATATAAGAAAGTTACCACTAAAAATATTGTTTCTGTTACAGTTTCTGTTATGTATGTGCAGAATTCACTATCCATCAGCATAAGTGGAATATTACACCTTTAAAAGAAAAGTTATATTTGGACTATTTTGGCTTAACAATTGAAAATCAAGACAAGCCATGGGCTCCCAGAATTTGTTGCGCACACTATGCTCTTGCTCTGGGGGGCTGGTTAAACGGTAAGGGAGGCACTATGTTATTTGCAAGACCTATGATTGGACGTGAACAAATTCGACTGATTAACATTAGTTAATTAAACATTAGTTATGCTAGTCTGCCCTCAGTACAGTAATCCCTTAACATTCGCGTGAGTTACCTTCCAGAAAAACTTAGTGAATGTCGAATTCGGGAATGTTGAGTCCATCTTTCTGTGTAAATGGGGGGTTGCATTCCAGGTACAGCACATATTGCAGTGAACTGTGCCTTTGCTTATTAGATCAGCTCACGACAATTGTTCGGATGCTAACAGTCGTAGATACTTCTGCTTGAAACTTCCTTCTCTCGAGCTTTCGCTGATATCTCTCCAGCGAAAGATGTGGATAAATAACAAAAGTCAAAATAGCATTAATTCAAAGTCACAATTTTCCTTTACAAAACTTATTAAAATAAAAAAGAAAGAAAAACTCGTTACAAAATGTAAAGAGAGCTAAAGCCTGATTAACTAAAGCTTGGAGGAAACAGTCTGTGTGATAATTACACGTACACAGAGAAAAACGTCCTATGACACGCGAGCAATAATTAAAACTAATAGATAATTAAGAAAACTCTCAAATTTCAAATATCTAAATAAACCCCTAACTTCAAACGTAAACAGACCAAACGTCAACTCGTGATATACTTAACTTGTGCGAACTAAACACAAGGACAAATCTCCCCTCCAACCTGAATAAAATGTTCTAGAATATCTTGACATAAAAAAAAACTCCCTCACAAAAGCATGATAATTTTCTTAAATATCCATATAATATTCTACTATCAAAAATATGAAAATTAATATCTATAAATACAATCATCAACAAATTATCGCAATAGCAATTATATAAATTAAATGTGTGTCGTACTTACATCGATATAAACACTTTTACACAAAAAACTAGGCGAGAGATACCAAAATATAATTAATTATAAAACAACGAGATCACCACTCTCATCGAAACGTAAATGAAATTAAGTGCACATCAAAAACACTACAAATAAAATTAAACCAACTTTAAATCAAATAGATCAGGAAAAAAATGAAGTTTTTATCCATCCATATGCTTCAACAGATCTGGTATCTCTAAATTCAATCGGATACATAAATCGACAAAATAGGCAGACATCGAACGTCTTCAGTTCAAAATAATTCCGCACATCGAAACAACTTCCGATGCATTCATAAATATACAAACCCGGACAAAATAATAGTCCCAAAATTGTCACATTTAAATATACAATATAAAATCAAAGTACATTTTTAAATAAATGTCATAAATACAAACAATATAAGTTCAATATAATTCTTCTTTTTCTTCGGGGAAAAGTTCATTGCAATATGTTATTTATTTTACGGTTTATTAACAATATGTATGTGTACAGGCTGTTAATTAATGTCGGGGAGATATTATACAGAGAGATTCCTCGTCTGATTCTAACACGAAAAGTTCCTATAAAGTTATGGTCTAAAATGCTTCCTTTTTGAAATACAGTGTTTTTTTTTACCCAGCAATTTTAAAATTACAAGATCAAAATGGTTTTGATTGTATCATTGAATGATGTTTGACATACTGCTTGGATGTTTGATTTGAATTGGTTTTCAGTTGGAGTTATTATGGTCAATTTTACAAATGAGGAATATGCAGACATACATTTTATGTAAGGGCTTGCAAATGGCAATACGTACGAAGCCATAAGGTTGTATCAACAGCATTATCCCAATCGTATAATACCTAATAGTAAGACATTTTCACGAGTTCGCCATCGTCTATGTGAAACTGGAACTTTTAACCGAGTGAATAATCTAGCACGAGCACCTGAAGATATTAGGACTCCAGGAATTGAGGAAGCAGTTTTGAATGCAGTTGAAAATAATTCTAGTACAGGTACAAGAAAAATAGAGTCAGTATTGGCAATCATGCATGTTCTTGTATAGAAAATTTTAGAAGATTGTTTATTATATCCGTATCATATTCAATGGGTTCAGGCTCTTCTTCCCCGTGATTTTCAATTACGTCTAAACTTTTGTCGGTGGTTATTACAAATGTTGCCTGAAAATCTCTTATTCGATCAACAAGTATTATGTTCTGACGAAGCAAATTTTTCGAGAAATTCTATCCGCAATTTCCACAATAACCATTTATGGGCTGAAGAAAATCCACACGCAATAAATGAACAAAATTACCAAGAACAATTTTCTGTGAATGTGTGGGCTGGCATAATGGGAGATGTTTTGATAGGCCATTTTTCCTGCCAAGAAGACTCAACGGACAATTGTATCTTGAATTTCTTCAAGAGCATCTCCTTGACAATATCCTGCTCAACATGAGAAATGAACGACGGTGGACTTGAACATTTTAGTATTGAAGCCCGCCGGTTTTTGAACAGAACATTCAACGATAGTTGGATAGGTCGAGGTACACCTCAACTGTGGCCAGCTAGGTCCCCTGACCTAAACACTCTTGATTTCTTCTTTTGGGAACACCTAAAATATTTGGTTCACAATACGCCAATAAACACAGAAGAAGAGCTAAGAAATAGAATCTTAACTTCATTCCAGAATATTCAAAACACTCTAGGAATATTCCAAAGGGTCCGGCAATCTACGAGGAGAAGAATTGATGCGTGTAATCGAACAGGATCTGTTATAATTTCTGTTTTTTTAACCCTGTATGCATCTTCATGTTTCTTTATTTGATATTTTCGTTAATTATCATTGTTTTTAATAATAATTAATTATTGCACTACTACGATTTAATTTTTAATTCAAATAAATTGTTGTTATACAACGCGTCAAATTTTGATCCTGTAATTTTAAAATTGTTGGGTTAAAAAAATTTCAAAAAAGAAGCATTTTAGACCATAACTTCATACGAGTCTTTCGTGTTAGAATCAGACGAGGAATCTCTCTGTGTAATATCTCCCTGGCATTAATTAACACTCTGTATATGTTTTTTTTTTCATTACACAATGCCTTCAAACTTATATTTTAATCTACATGTGTATGTAATTATAGTTTAGTTAATTGTTGCTTGTTGAGGTCAGAAAATAACGAGTAATATAGGATTGCTTGGAAGATTGCGTCTGTAACTTTTCAAGTTCGATATAAGGGGCCATCGCAGCTTCGATTTCTCTCTTAAACTTCAAACTTCGAGCACAAATTCAACAAATTCAGGAGTTTTTCAATAAATTGTTGTTGAAAGATTAAAATTTTAAATTTCCCTTAGGTCGCTAACTAATAAGTAATTAAACTTCTAGTTTCAAAAATTCTTTTATTGTAAATACCACTACAATATTGTTTCGCCATACAATGGCTTCATCAGGCGGATGAAATTCCTTTAGGTGTTTCGAAAAGTTAAAGAACTGAAATGCCGTAACGCTCGCCTGAGATTTCATCCTCCTCCTTTTCGTCTTGACCTTCTGCGAAGTCCTATTGTTTGTCTTCCATCATCTCCAATAGTTCTTCTGCGGTTAGCCCGTTTCGGTGAGATTGTATTAGATCATGAATTTCATCTTGCCTTAGATCCTCAATCCATCACCCCTTATTTGATGGTCAAGTTCCATGATCTCTTCTTGATTTGTTATAGGCGGAAAGTGGTTGTCAAAGTGGCATTTCCGGTCAAAGATACTTCCAACATGCATTGATAGAGCTTGCCTTCAACTCTCTCAGTGAGGCGTCGATATTTGCGATGGAATCCGCTATGTTAAATATCACTGAATTAAGTTCAGTCGAATCCAAAATTCACTTGAAACATCACCTCGTGTAATAGGCTTTAAAAACTGAAATTATTCCCGGATCAAGTGGCTCAATTATCGTATTTGTAGATAAAAATATCACATTAACATTAGGATGAGCTCCGATCAGAGTAGAGGGATGTCCAGGTGCGTTATCGATTAGTAAAAGAACTTTGAAGTCAAGGTTTAGAGGTGCAAGATAGTTGTTTACCTAAGGGATAAAACAATCATTAAACCACTCTTGGAATACAACACCGGTGATTAGCTCGTCAATTTTTTTATTTTTTCCCTTCAATGCTCGCGGAGTTAGGGATCGATATATCATCATCGGCTTTATCTGAATATCACCTTAGGCATTTGCATATAAGAGAAAAGAAACGCGATCTTTTGATATCTTGAAGCATGGAGCTGACCGTTCTGTTCTAGAAAGGAAAGTCCTATTCGGCATTCTCTTCCAAAACACTCCTCCTTCTTGAATTATTTTTTCAAGTTTTCCGGTAAACTTTTTTGCTGTCTTATGGTCAGTAGACGCCGATTCGCCGGTCGATTTTATATTATGCAAATTATGCCTTTTCGTTAAATTTTCAAGCAAACCTTTACTGGCCTGGAAGTCAAACAATAATTAGAATCTTTGTTTATACGATAAAATATTTTTTTAGCCTTAGCTGTTATCAGAGCAGAACAAATTGGAACATGCTTCTGAGACATTTCCTCCAACCAAACGCTTAAAGCATTTTCTGTCTCTTCAACAGATTTATTTCACACTTCAGAAACAATTTTTGCGCTGATAGGAGCACTAGCCGTGACACTCGCGAATAATCAAGTCCAAAGGTCGCGATCAAAACTCGTGGATGTCGAAACCGCGAATGTTGAGGGATTTCTGTACCTCATTCGGAAAGCCTCGCCAGTACCAAGACCCATAGATGTGTCGTGTCGAGTGAAGAATATGATGTTACAGAACCAGAAAAAGCAAGTGTCAAGTTATCGACCAGCGATAATCAATATTTGCCAACTGAAGAGGACGGGCCACAGATAATAAATCAGTTAGAATTATATCATCTTATTCGAGACTTGAATTTGTCAAAAACTAAGCCTAAGCCTAAGAAATACTAGGATCTAGACTCCAAGGATGGAAACTCTTATATAATAATCACAATATTTTTCAACCGGGTCTTTTATACTGCCATAATGTCGGCAACGAAAAATTAAAACAAATACACAGGTCTACAGTGATTTTGATGTTTGAAAGCTGTTTGCTAATTTGTATATGTTTGGGGGCCATTATTCCAAAAAACGCCATATTTTTTCTCTAACACGTAATTTTTTTTATAGCGTTCTATATCTTAAAAATGTTATTTTATTAATATATATATACCTATGACAAGAATATGTTTGTTCCATGTTAGGCATAATTTGTAAATGAATTGATTTTTATGAAATTAAATGTGATTTGGCAACACTGGTTAATATTAGATTTCTCAGCAAAGCAACAGAGTCGGCGCAGAAGCGTCAATACAACGTTGAAACCTGCTTATGTGCAGTTTGGTTGTGTTAGTCGTCCTGCTACTGTCCGCGCGCTTGTTGTCTTCGTTGTTGCGTATTTTAAGTGTTCTAGCCTAGAAATCACAGTGATGATTGTTATTTTTGTTCGTTTAATGTTCAAGGATTCAACAGAAAAAATAAGAAACAAATTGTGTATCCCAATCTTGACTCTGCTATTCGACCAGTTCCTCATGGACCAGATGTACCGATACCTACCGCCCCAAAAGCACTAGAAAACGTCATATCGTCAGAATCAGAGGAATCTAATTGCTACCCAGATGACTCAGATTTCACACCAGATTTCAGAGAGCCCGAAGTGTTTAACCAGAGCGAACTAAATGATTTAATTAGAGATTTGCACCTTCCAAAGGATGCATCCGAATTGTTAGCCACCCGACTTCATGAGAAACATTTACTGGCACCTGACGTCACATCAAGCTTTTACCGGGATCGCGAAAAAGAGTTATGTCAATATTTTACTCAAGACGGACCGCTAGTGTATTGCAACAATATTCCTGACTTAATTTCAAAATTAGGAAATGTGCCGTATGTAAAAGAAGAATGGCGCCTGTTTATTGACTCAAGTAAGCGTAGTTTAAAAGGCGTTTTATTGCACAATGGTAACGAGCTGGCCTCGGTTCCCGTTGCCCATTCGGTACATTTAATGGAAACGTATGAAAATTTTGAATTTCTTTTAAAGAAAATAAACTACCAAGAACATCAGCTTTGTGTGACCTTAAAGTGCTGTGCATGCTACTAGGACAACAAGGAGGTTTTTCAAAATTTCCATGCTTTATTTGTGAGTGGGATAGTCGAGCAAGGGATAGACATTGGACTCAAATAGAATGGCCCTCTCGAACAAGCCTTACACCTGGTAGCAAAAATGTATTAAGAGATAGCTTAGTTGACCCCAAAAAAGTTTTACTGCCTCCTCTCCATATCAAACTTGGCTTGGTGAAGCAGTTTGTTAAACCCTAGACAAAAATGAACAATGTTTTAAATATTTGTGCGAGACATTTCCAGCCTTATCCGATGCCAAGTTAAAAGAAGGTATTTTTGTTGGGCCGCAGATAAGAACATTATGCAAAGACAAGGATTTTCGAAACATAATGACCAATGTCGAGAAAAACGCCTGGGTTTCATTTAAAGAAGTAATTGATAAGTTTCTTGGGAACTTTAAGGACGAAAACTACGAAAATATTGTTCAAAATATAGTTCACACTTGAACTATTTTCCTGTAAATCTTGGAGCAGTTAGCGAAGAACAGGGAGAGAGGTTTCAATAAGACATTAAGGAAATGGAACGGCGATACTAAGGCAGATGGAGCATAACGATGATGGCGGACTACTGCTGGATGTTAAAACGGGATACGCCCTTAAAAACAAACAACCGAATGTCCGGACAACGCAGCTTTCTGGCAAAATGACAGATTTCACTTAAAAAAGACTGAATAAAATATTTTTTTAAATTTTTTAACTTGTATTCCACCGTTTTACTCAATAAACAAATAAATTTTTTTTAGAAATATCGTTTTTTTTCATTTAATATTTGCAAAAAAACCCTACGTGATACAAATAAATGCATAGAATTTTTGAAATCAGCCTACCAAAATTATATAAAATCAGTTTTCAAAATAAAAACATCTGTCAAAAAGTTTAATTTTGTAGACCTGTGATATTTGTCGAAGCCATTTTTCAACATCAGAAATGTTTGTCTCTATATTCCCTGGATAGCCTGATTTGTTGAATTTTTCTCCATCTTCATTGAAACAGAAATTGTCATTAATCAATAAAATATAATTAAGGTTCCTCCTAATTTGTTTACTTGACGCAGTTCGTGTAAATTATTTTAGGTGCCTGAAATTTCTGTAGTGTAATTCATTTACCGGATTAAGTCATTAACGATTTAGTGGTGTAGTTCGTGTGCACCGAGGTATTTAATATACATAAATGTTTTGTTATACTATGTATGCATTCTAAATTTATTCCGAAAGTAAAATGAAACGCTTTTGCGATCGTTTCTAGAATAAAACTTGGAACAAAAAGTTATCAAAGCAAACATTTTCGATATTTTTCAACGATTTTTATGTAAATTCTTGCTGCATAAAAACATACCCACCAGCTTTAAATTCCCTGCGATAGTAAACAATTTATCCAACAAAATCTTCAAACAAAATAAAATCGCCTAAAGAGGACGCTACCAAAGCTATTTCTGGCGATAAGAAAACAGTGTCGAGAAAAAAAGATACAACGAACGATTTCCTCCGAAAACGAAAGGTAACTTCGCCTTGCAAACAACGAAACAAATAATACGTGATACAATGTGCTCCTTAAATCACGACGGGTTTTAAACATCTGATAACTTTTTTGTTTCTCGATCGGATTTTTACATAATGAACATAAATAATGGGAGATAAGTTTTTATTATGTATGGAAGACTATGTTCTTTAAATGACGCCTGTTAGGGATCCTGTCAAGTCGAGCTCTTTCTAAGGCATGTTAATAATAATAATAATAATGGACTTACACACCTATATACGTATTTTCTTCCCTTCTGTACCGGCATAGCCGGTCAAGGGAAGGGTTGCCTTTTTCGGTATAGTCTCTTTCGTCCGTCAGATGTCACTAGATTATATGTCTTGTAGGCGATTTAAGCTTTAATTACTTCATTAGCTTAACTGATGACGCCTAATAGTAGATGGCAGAAACACGTGTCTTAAGCAGAAGTAATTGCTGTAAAATACGAGGTGTATTGTCCATGTGTACAGTTACAGATGTGTATGTTGCATGTCTGTTTTATTTGTTATTACGGAGTTAATAAAAGGTTTTGTATGTCTAAAAAAATGCAAATACTAACAGGATATCAAGATATTATTTGATGCAGTTTTCTTATAAATAACCAAAATAAATTTACAATCTTTATAAATAAAAAACTTTATGTACTGAGTTAATACATTACTTTAATTTACAATTTTTTTAATTTTTTTCAATATTTTGCTCTTACTATAATGTAAAACATTTGCAAATAGTCAAATAAGGTTTATATATAAGCACATAAAACACTATGAAATTAGAAAACAACGCTACGAACACTACAAACATCAATCTAGACCGGTAATTTGACAACTAGTCAACTATACAGGATGCCCGATGACGCGGAATATGACGATCGCTATTAGTTATCAGTAGAGCAGACCAATTTCCGTGCGCGCCATGTGCGCCGATGTGAGGCTGATTGTATTGCATCAGAACTAATAAAAAGCATTCAGTATATGTTTGCTACTTGCTTAGACTGCATGTAAGTGTAAGCATACGTAATAAAATGTCGTCGACACATAAATCGAGAAAACGACCGTTGTCAGACGAAGTGAATAAGTTTATTATGGATTTCCCGGATTTAATATACGATGGCTCAAAAATTAAATGTTTAGTGTGCAATACATATCTAATGTGTTGGTCAAAAACATATTGTAATGAACACGTAAGCAGTTCGAAGCACAATAATAACAAAATTAATCGACAACAGTTTATACATGAACTACGTATGTGTAACTATGATTGTGTGTACACTGCCGTTTACCTTGTTAAGTAATGATTCATTTATTTCATTTTGGAATAAATACGCGAATCAAACATTACCGAGCACGACAACGTTACGAAGGAATTTACCATCGGTGCGTAAACAGGTTGAAAATAAAATCAAAGCCGAACTGAAAAATAAAAAACTGTGGTTATGTGTGGATGAAACAACTGACAGCAAAAAACAATCTGTAATTAATGTGATGGCGCGTAATATGGAACCACATCAATTAACTTCTTCAATTTTATTAGCATCCAGACGACTAGAACAATGTAATACCGAAAAAATTTCAGAGGTGCTATTATTATATTTAAACTTTCGAAAGACCAAGTATTAATGTTTATGACCGATGGTGCGGCAACCATGTGTTCTGTAGGCCGGTCTCTTATATATAAATATTGTTCTAACTTATTACATATTACTTGTAAACTCCATGCTCTACACCTTGTGGCATAACAGGTTCGTAGATGTTATCCAGAGGTAGATGCTTCAATATCGAGTACAAAGGCAGTATTCCTGAAATCTCCAAAACGTATTCGGAAATTTCACGAATTGTGTCCCTATACCCCTGAGCCACCACAGCCGAATCTTACACGTTGGGGTACATGGTTACGGGCGGGGTTTTACTATCATGAACATTTTGAAAAAATTAAGGACGTGGTTTTATCATTCGATCCGAAAGAAAGTGCAGCTATCAATACAAGTCAGAAAAAATTTCAAGATGCCCAGATTAAAATGGATTTACAAAGTATTCGTGAGAATTACTTGGGACTAGAAGAAGCAATAACAAAATTAGAAAATTCGTCGCTGTCGTTAGAGGAATCACTGCAAATCGTTAAAGATGTTCACGCACAACTGTGTGTTGTAGAAGACGCAAAAAGTGAAAGTGTTCTAATTAAATTTGAAAGTGTTTTAGACAGAAATGCAGATTTTGACACCTTAATACGTATTTGTGAGGACACGTCTACAGATGCATTAAGTTGCTTAAAAAAGTATTTTGATTGTGCGAATATAACATCACTAGATGTAGAACGCTCGTTTTCCAAATATAAACATATTTTTTCCTCACGGCGGATATGTTTTTCAGAAATAACCTTAGAAACGCACCTGATGTTGAAAATATACAATCGGGTTTCTCTAGTTTGTCAATCCTTGCAAGACGCTTAAAACGGTAAGTGTTTTTTAAATCCTCTGTCGTGCACACAATCACTTATTTCATACATTTTCCATTTTATTTATAGGTACATACAACGCTGCTATAATATGTACTATTCTTATTTTTCGTGTGTTTATGCATATTACTTTAATAGCAGAAAACCAAATGTGTATTTAATTATTTCTGATACAATAAATGTCTCTACTTCTATACTTATATCGGTAACAAGCTCATGTTGCGTCCCTATTCTATCGTATATTCTAATATATTACGAATTACACTCCCATACTGGCGCTCATGGCGCGCGGAAATTGGTCTACTCTAGTTATGAGGCCTTACCTATTTGCTAACTTTGGCCAACATTAAATTTTTCGTTAACATATGAAATTCCTACCCCAGAACAATTTCTAAATGCAACACGCTTGTGATGTTTAAGTTGCATAACTAATTTCCTTCCCCGTTGTTCGGATGCCTTACCCCGCAAAATTATACACGGATCGCCTATAAAGCTACACATCTATACAAGGTGTGTATAAATTGGCGGACCAACTACACGCGGCGATGTTCTTCGTTAAATTCGGTGTCCAAAATCCTAATACGAAAATGTTGTACCATGCTCCATATCTTTGCACGAGGTTCCTAAAGTTCGGACTTTCAGTCTTGAAATAAGCATTATTACTCGATATTTGTTGACAGAAAGAGCTACAATTTAGAAGAAAGAAGAATTGTTGTTATTATCCTTTCGTTAAAGTTTTCTTTTTGATTTTAAAGTTTGTTTTTAATATTTGTTTATTAACTTATTTTGACGAAAAACACATCTGACAACGTTGTAAAACAATAAGTAGGCAGCCTAATGTTGTTCTAGTCAAATACATTACTACTGTCAAATTTTGACACTTATGTAATCTGCCTATTTCATTCGACTTGCTTATTTTTCGTGTTTATTTCTATAATTTTGTTTAGTTTTCGTATTTGTTTGTATAGTTTTAATCAGTTTTCGGGTTTTCGTGTTTACTAGTTGTTCTGTTTGTTTATTATGAATTTAACGTTCAACGAATATGCCGATATGTACATGATATACGGTTTCTGTCGTGGAAATGCTAGAATGGCAGGGCAGGAATATCGAGTGCGTTTTCCAAATCGGAGGCATCCAAGTAAAAATGTATTTCGAAGGCTAGACCAACGACTTCGTGAAACAGGTTCGTTTATTCCAAGAAATGCGAACGCAGGTCGACAAAGGTAAAGGCGTACCGTGCAACTAGAAGAGCAAGTTCTAGCCACAATACAGGAAGACCCCTCTGCGAGTACCCGTCAATAAGCTTCTACACTAAATATTCCCAGTAATAAGACTGTTCATTTGGTTCTACGAGAAAACTTGCTTCATCCATACCATGTTTCTAAAGTTCAGCCTCTCTACGGAAATGATAACTTATTTCGAATCAATTATTGCAATACAATCTTAAATAGAATTCAGGAAGAAGGTGACTTTTTAAGACGTATTCTTTGGAGTGATGAGTGCATATTTAAAAGAGATGGTGTGTTTAATACTCATAATTTTCATCATTGGGCAAATGAAAATCCACATGAATTTCGCGAATACGGTCACTAAAGAAGCTTTTCTGTTAACGTTTGGCGGGGTATAATAAACCACAGGGTAGTTGGACCAATTTACTTACCAAATCGCCTAGATGCCGGTGAATATTTAAATGTTTTAGAACAAGTTATTGATGAGATACCGCTGAACGTACGCCGTAATATGATTTACATGCATGATGGAGCTCCGGCGCACTTTGCTCGTATAATAAGAGACTGGTTGAGTGAACACTTCCCAGACAGATGGATTGGTCGTGGCGGTCCCCTTTTGTGGTCTGCGAGATCCCCCGATTTCAATCCATTAGATTTTTTTGTTTGGGGTTTCATTAATGGTAAAGTTTATGCTACAGCTCCTCAAGACGCTGACGAAGTTAGAGTCCGAATTGACGCCGCAGTATTAGAAATCACACCAGAAAGACTTGAGCGAATAGTACAAACGATACCACAAAGATTGCAGCTATGTCTACAAACTGATGGATTTCAATTCGAACAATTATGTAGGTAATAATTACATTGATTTGTATCAAGAAGATGTACAAAAATTAGTCAATATTATCAAAAATTTTTAAAACTTTGTAATATTTTCGTAATAAATATGTAATCTAAGAAACCAATTTTATTTCGTTTGTTTCTTTTTTAAAATTAAAATGTAAGGTTCACATGACGGCGTGTAAAAATGTTCCGAATATTATAACTAGCACATGCGTGTTCAATGTTGCCAAATGTATGTTTCTTTCAAATTCATTCTGAAGACAAAGGAAGCCTGATACATCGTTTTAGGATTAGGACTTTTAACTCAAAATTTGACCAAGAATGTCGCCACGTGTAGTGGGTCGCCAATTTATACACACCTTGTATATATATATATATGTGATTTGTGGCTGCCCTTGATGGAATAGTCGCGCGAGCATTTCGTGCAATACTTTTTTAATTTTACATTAATCTTGGTGAAAACGGATAAAAATATTATTTTGAAAATGTGACGTGATATCCTATGTTAGAATACAGTTTTTACGTTTAAAACAATGCAAAATACTAAAATTTTAGATTGCTAAGTTCGTAATTATTATAGAAATTTATTGTATAAGAACAAAATTACATGTCGGTTTTAGAATTAATTCAAACGGTTGAAAATACCATTTCTTTCTTTATCACGAATTACGTTTATATGGCTGTCAACTATCAATTTTATATAGATATTTTGAAGAAAGGGGATAAAAATACGTACGGTAGTAAAACACTTAACTATGAAACCATAGAAGTCAACAGAACCTATCCTATTAAGTTAATTACATTTGGAAAATTATGTTTTACTGGAAACACATGTGGTAGAGATCCTTGATAATTAAGTTAGTCAGTGTTAGATGCTCACAAACTCAACCGTCATCCCAACGAAGATAGTTAAGTGTTTTGTCAACACTAGACTAAAGTGCTATGTGCAGGGTTTATCTATTTCGTTAACTTTTACTTGTTACTTCAATCATAAATTTTAATGTTAATATTTCTCATACTTTAGTTAACAAATATCTATTGCTTTGCTATAATGAATAATTATTATAAATTAATTTATAAAGTAAATGGAAATTATTTATTGAATTTCATTAAAAAGAGATTGGATAAAATTAGTTAATTTAATTTTAAATGAGCTTCTTTTATTAAATGCAAGTCCTTTGGAAATGTAAACAAGCTTTTCTTTATATTTATCTCAAAGAAAAACTAAATTAAATTTCCAATCAATAATAACACAGGCCTGCATAAAATTTGTGATGACGTGATTTTTGTTTGTTAAGCCCAGTTTTTATGTAGCAATAACTATTTAAAATACAGTTGGTCTCTACCACCCACAGATTTTTTTTTGCACATAAGAAAAATAAAAAAAATAAAAAGAAAATCTTATAATAGGCGTTTTAATACAATTTAAAATGAATGTACTACTTCAAATTCTAGGTATTAACCCAAAAATGATTTTCTGTTGTGGTTTTAAAGAAATTTGTTAAATAGGCTCTCATTACCTGATGTAAATCTTTTATTACATGTATTAATTTTGGACAAGATTTCCGGGAGTTTTTACCTGCTAAATCCTATTTATTATGCTTTCACTTTATTAGTACTGCGGCGAAGAAGGATTTCAAGTTTATCACTCCAAACAAAATGTATATTTTAATGTCATTTACTTCATTATAGCTCTGAGTGTCGATCAGTAAACAAGTAAAATTAATTTGTCTTTAGTGTTGTGCGTGGTATTTGATAAATAAACATTGCTTAAAAATATGTCTAGCCGGTGTTGCAAAAACAAACCAGATGATTTCTGTTATATTTGTGGATATTTCGTCTTGAAAAAGTTTAAGAGACCAATTGGTGAATTTGTGAAAAATGCATATTATGCTTATTTCAAAATCGCACGTTGTTTGTAAGGTATGTGAAGAAGGTTTAAGACATTGGACCAAAGGGAATAGAAAAAGCCTTCCTTTTGGAATACCGATGGTTTGGAGAGAACCGCAAAATCATTATGGAGATTGCTACTTTTGTCTTTGTGATATTAAGGGGCATAATGGAAAAAACTTTGAAACATATTTTGTACCCAAACAATATTAAATCAGCTATCAGATCAGTTCCTCACAGTGATCATGTACCTACACCTATACCCCCCAAAGTACTACAAGAAGATATTGAAACCTCTTCAACTTCCGGCTCCGTACAGATGGATAGTGATTTTGAACCATCAATCTCAGATCAAAACCAACCTCAGCTATTTTCACAAGCCGAACTGAATGATTTAGTAAGAGATTTGGGACTTTCAAAAGATCTTTCTGAAGTACTGGGGTCTAGGTTGAAACAAAAAAATTTGCTTGCCCCAGAAACTACCTTTTCTTGGTATAGAAATCGTAAGGCTGGATTTGTAAAATATTTTGCACAAAACGGACCACTCGTGTATTGCCAAGCAATTGCTGATCTACTTACTTTCCTCGGAGCTCCTGAGTACACACCTTCTGACTGGAGAATTTTCATCGACTCTTCAAAAAGGAGCCTTAAAGCTGTTCTTTTACATAATGGCAATGTTTTTGCTTCTGTTCCGGTCGGTCATTCTGTTCATTTAAAGGAAAACTATGAAAATTTACAGGAATTACTTTTAAGAATACAATATGAAAATCACAACTGGGAAGTGTGTGGAGATTTAAAAATTTTAAGCCTTGTCTTGGGTCAGCAGTCTGGATATACTAAATTTCCATGTTTCCTGTGCGAGTGGGATAGCAGAAATCGAGAACATCATTGGATAAAAAGAGACTGGCCACAAAGGGTGACTTTAACACCTGGAACCAAAAATATAATTCGCGAAAGTCTTATTGACCCTCAAAAAGTGTTACTTCCACCGCTTCACATAAAACTTGGACTTATGAAACAATTTGTTAAGGCATTAAACAAAGAAGGAAATTGTTTTAAATATTTGTGTAAAACATTTCCGACTCTGTCAGAGGCAAAATTAAAGGAGGGACTCTTTGTAGGCCCGCAGATTAGGAGCTTGGTGAAAGATCAAGAATTTGAAAATTTGATGGAAGATAAGGAAAAACATGCATGGCATGCTTTTAACGAAGTTGTACATAAATTTCTAGGGAATTATAAAGACACAAACTATGTTGAGATCGTTGAAAATATTCTGGAAAAATTCAGGATTCTTGGTTGCAATATGAGCATAAAAATTCACTTTTTACATTCCCATTTGGACTATTTCCCAGAAAACCTTGGGGACGTGAGTGAAGAGCAAGGAGAAAGATTTGACCAGGATATTAAAGAGATGGAAAAAAGATACCAAGGGCGCTGGGACACAAAAATGATGGCCGATTACTGTTGGACATTCAGAAGAGATCTTCCTTTAGCTGAATATGACAGAAAAACAACCAAACGAAGCTTTTCTGAAAAACGAAAACGTTTTTTTAAGAAGCATAAAGAATAAATAACTATTTCTAATAGTTTCTATGTGTATATTTTTGTATTTTTTTAATATAATATAAAACTAGCTTATAAATGAAATAAATCGTGTTTTTTCTATATTTTTTGATTTTACTGGTTTGAAAAATAACCTTACGTGTTACAAAAAAAATAAAAGCAGATGTGAAATCAGCGCTACCAAATTACTAGAAAACAGTTAAAATTTTTAAATCAACTTTCAAAGTGTTGAAAAATGCAGGCCTGTGTAATAGGTCGGCGTTTATGAGAGACTGGTTCTTCTTTCATGTGATAACACTACGATATTTGGAATAAAAACAAAAATTTGTATGTGAATAGCTTACAAGAAAAGTCCTCCTACCTGCAGACATCAATTTTAAAATAGATTTAGGAAAAAGTGGAATAACTTCCTAGGTCAGCAATAAGCAAACATTCCCTCGAATTTACAATGAACTTACTGCCCAGAGACAGTGTTAAAATTCTAGTAGGTCTATTAATAGTATATAGTGAACTCAATAAAGGTGAATAATATGCACTAGACAGAGAAAACAGAAAAAGAAACATCGATTTTGGCAAGTAGAAAAGGACACCGTGATTCACGTACTATGGAAATGTGAAGGTCTAGTAAAAATGTGATTCCTACAAATGGGAGATCAATATTCTAACGCGGAATTATATTTAGAAGCACCGGCCTCAAAGCAGCTGAGCCTAATTAAAACAATAGGATTACCAAAAGTACTCTAAGCAGACCTGAGGTGCACAATAAATCTGAAAAAGCCGCCGTGGAATAGGAATAAATTAAAAACATCTAACTGAACCTCCAAAGAGCGAATACCGACTTCGAAATTCGTAAATTTTGTAAGACAAGTCTCTAAAAAATTTTCTGTAAATCCGATTCAACAACATGTAGTAGGAAGCATATATTAGATACCATATAGTGTCAGCGTATTCGACTTTGCTCAGAATATAGGCGAAATAGACAGACATTAAAAAATAAGTATCAGCATTGCATTTTTTAAAACTCCAATGCAATCTGCCTTCATAGACAATTAGCGTTTGGTGTGACTATAAAGCTGGACTTGCCCAGTACGAGATATGCGCTTTATATTTCGGGAATAGGGGATCCTGGTGCTGCCATCTGACAACCGATGTCTCTATCGTAAAGTTCGACGTTTTTGACGGAACACTTACTCAGAACGTTTTGCCGTACAGGTGCTATTTGTGTTGTGAACAGTAACTTAAAAAATATTCATTTCGGCCTAAAAATTGAATGAAATACATCCTTGTAGATAGAAAACGTCCTTTCTACAACGCAACTGGTTATAGGTGCATATTGAAAATATTCTTTTATTTCAGCGTATTTAGCAGTTAGATTTTGAGGTATTAACCCAATTGCTGCAATGTTATTAAATCTGGATTTCTATTAAAAACTGCGTCTAACTTTTGCCGAAGGCCACATCCGAAGTCACTTGGAATACTTTTCAAATTATTAATAGCCACATCTAACGTGCCATCATTTCCATCATTTAATTTGAGATTTTGATTTTCAATATAAGTGATTTGTTTTGGCAAATTTACAAAGTGAAGAAAGTACATGTAACGAAATTTTGTAAACTATCGAAATTCTCTGCATAAAAACTAATAGCTTCTAAATATATTCCCCATCTAGTTATTACTGGAGAGGGAGGCAGTCACAAAGATGGAAGTATTTCACTTGTAAAGATCTACTCTTAAAGGTGCTTTTCTGAAAAATTTTTTAAAAACGGATACAAGTCTATCAACTTCTGGGAAGGTGTCTCTGATATATTCACAGATTCTGGGGAGAGCATGTACTACACAAGTAATATGCAGCATATTAGGATATGTTTCCTTTAATTGTCTTTCTGTTTTTAACATATATGCATCACTATCACTGACAAATAAAAGTACTTTTTCTTTGTACCTGTCGTCCGAATAAAGCATTTGATGCATATTCTCGTAAATGGTTTTAGCTACTGTTTCCGCATCAACTGTATTTATAACTTTTGTTGCCATTGCATATGCGTTATATGGAACAGTTGGATGTAGTACACCAGCTAAAACATGTACCACATAGCGTCCTAATATATCGACAGTTTCGTCGGCACTTATCCATAGGTACTGATTTGAAAGACGGCTTCTAATGCGTTCTACTGCTTTCGTGTAGCACTTAGAAACGTAAGGTGGTTTCATTAGCAACAATTCAACCAGTATATTTTTGGAGAAATGTTTTGAAGTTCGGAGTGTTAAGTTTATTTAATGGAATATTTGTCGGCATTAAGGTTTCACAGAGTTCTTCGTTAAAATTGTGAGATTCCAACGGGTCTAATATCTGTGTATGTGATTGCGATGCTAAGTGACATTTTACGTGCGATTTCTTGGAATTTTTTAACGATATTTTACAGATTTTGCAATAAATTTTGGAATCACGGCAACGGACATACAATCAGTTTGACCCTTAATTCATCTCGCTGTTGTTTCACGATGCCATTCTCGACGTTGTTCAATGTCATATCTGAAAAAGTAACTTAAACAATGTTCTAGATATAAATAAATGAAAATTAAAAATGCATGCCTAAGTTATTGAGACTTAACGAAATTCACTATGTAATTAACAATTAAAATAATGAAAGAAATAAACTAACTCACCGTACTTTATTTATCTTACGAAATATAAACTCATAAATAAAATAATTTTTAAAAATTCCTCACGCTGTTTGCGTCTATGAAGAAAGGAATTTTACTGTAAAGTTGAAGTTATTGCGTCGCAATTGAACGACAAAAAATAGATGTGCGGTTAACCGAATGAATAGTTTTATTTAATAACTGCCTGTTGTACTTAGCGATGTTATAGACTATTCTTATGGTTCATCCTAATTTCGGTCCTATGCGTCCGGTCCTATTCATAATGTTAGGAGCACAAAGTTGACCAAATAAACACTGAAGCGATACAATCTGACTGGTCGTTGCACATTTTTTAATTTACCTTAATTGTATGTGTTCTAACAATTTTTATTGTTTAATTTATTATTTGTAATTATCAAACAATGCAATTAGCAATAATTTGGCAAAAATGTACTAGAAATTGTGATTTTGTATTTTTGTACAAAAAAAAGGTGTGCTTAAACGCAAAAAATAATTAAAAATGGCTATAACTCATTTATTTAACACAATAACCTTATGAAATTGTGCATTGTTGTAATGGAAAAAATAAGTTTTTTTTAATGAAGTCATAGCCAGCTATGAGTGCCATTCCAGAAAACAAAAGTTTGTGTCATAACTCGAAAATAGTAAGTCCGATAAAAAAAATATTAATTTAGGTCGATATAGGGTATAGCTACCTTAGAGGAGATTGAAGAAAATCGAGAAATTTAGTTTTTTTGCAAATATCTAGTAAGCCGTGAACTTTTCCTCAAATACAACAGTAGCACCAAGGCAAGCTCTAATCAAATTTCTATCTATTGTAGATTCCGAGAACCCCATACAAAAAAAAAATTTAAAAATCTCAGCCTGTATAATAAGCCAGTATAACCAAACCTTATTGAATGCTTGGGTCATATCGACAAATGCTGCTGAACAATATTTTTTTTTATTGTTAAAATCTTCGTATTTTGTTTACTAGCCTATGTATTTGCTCCATGGTACCGTGCTTATTGTGGAATCCGAATTGGTGATAGTAACAATATTTTTATATTTCAGAATAATTGAAACATACATGAGTAGGCAAACCCCACCAGTTTTGTATAATACAAAGGTATTTTCAATAATATAAAATATTATTAAAAATCTGGTGTGAAGAACACAAATACAGGTTCACTATTAATATTTTTGTGAACGTGTCCGAACATATCCCACCCCAGAGACGTAGATACGTATTTCGCCTTTCTACATGCTCATCGGTACGCCCCTACTGGAGAAAGAATATCTTCAGACACATTCACAAAAAAAAACACATCACAGAAATTATCCAGACCGAGCGTAGAAGTAAATTCAGCGCTGCCTGTTGTCGGACAGACGAAGTACCTCGCCCCGTCTACATAACCAATGTGAAGTAACGACGCCCTTCCAAAGGTGGCACAGCCATCTCTCTAGAAACTGCATTTTGTTTGTGTCTTCACTCATACTACGGACTAACCGCATGTGTAATGTATCAGAATAATTTAAACATACATAAGTAGGTAAACCCCACCAGTTCTGTATAATACAAAGGTATTTTTAATAATATAAAATATTATTAAAAATCTGGTGTGAAGAACACAAATACAGGTTCACTATTAATATTTTTGTGAATGTGTCTGAAGATATCCTTTCTCCGACAGGGGCGTACCGATGAGCCTGTAGAAAGGCGAAATACGTATCTACGTCTCTGGGGAGGGATATGTTCGGACACGTTCACAAAAATATTAATAGTGAACCTGTATTTGTGTTCTTCACACCAGATTTTTAATAATATCTTATATTATTAAAAATAACTTTATATTTTTAAATTTATTGAAGATTGCAGCTTAACTATATACTGGTGAGTTTTTTTCCGATCTTTAGCATGGGGAATTCAGAAACTAGCATATTTTTGCTAAAGTCAATAATAACAGAGATATAGGCGCCGGACAAAATAGCAAAAAAATCATTTTTGCGATATATCTAGTTAGCTATGCTTTTTTCCCAAAAAACAAAAAGCTCGCAAAACTCCAATTCTTTCCTCATTTAATCGTCTCTCTATCTCCGCTAGTTTCCGAGATCCCCATGCTAAACATCAGAAAATACCCAGCCCGTATATTTCCTCAAAAACTTTTGGTAGAGATAGTAAGAAACTGATAGTACGACAAGAAGTCACTTCCTCGGGTTTATTTACAGGTGTTGAAATCATTATTATCTGAGCAACACTTCAAATATTAGGGAAATATCCTAGTTTAATTATGGCATTATATATGTATGTCAATTGTCTAAAGAATTTGGTTGACAACTCCTTAAGCAGTTTTCCAGCGATCAAGTCGAATCTAGGGGCTCTTTTTATGTTGTGTTGTTTTATAATTATATTATTGACTTGACTTATTTTTATTTGTTTTATGCGTAGGTCCATTTGAAATGGCGATTCCATAAATTTCTCTATTTCCATAAAAATAGACTATCGATAGATTACGTAAATAAATTATGCTAAAATATCAAATGTCGAAACCGAATGCAAATTTAAAAATAAGTAAGATATTTGGATAAAACTGAAACATATTTTAAATATTTGTACGGCGATCAAAATGTACGTTATTAACAATAACATATTTTGTTTACGCGGTGTGACAATTTAATTAATGATTTACGATTTTCGAACGGTAAATATTAGATAAAATATCTCCAAAATTTTCGCGTTAGGGGAGAAATTTTGAAACAATTTATCCTATTTTTTCCAGTAGAATGTAAAAACAGATGTTAAATTAATTTACCTGTTTTATTTTTCCGACAGAAATAAATGCGTTATATTAACTCATTTGTTTATAATAATTTTCAACAAGTATTTTGGTAATCATATAATTTTCAAAAACAGGCATTTTTAAAATGGATTGCAAATTAAAATCTATACAATAGAAATCCAACCAAATTCTCATGTGGCTTAATCAGTTTAAAAGCTGCTATGTGATATCAGATATGTATTTTTATTCTTTATTATAGATAATCTGTATTCTTTGTGTATCTTGTTTTTAATATCTCTGTTGTTTTATATTTTTTTATATATACTGTATTGATATTTTAAATTAACTTTTGTAAATTTACAACTATAGAAGACTATTATTATTGTTGTTATTATTATTATTATAATGACGCATTGTAACATTGGTTCACAGGCTCAAGTTGATAGGTTAAGCATCAGCCAAAGAATGTAGAATAATAAGTACGCATTTTCAACATAAAGATATTGTTGCCCTATGACGTATATCGGACTGACAGGCAAATCGTTTGAAATACGCATCAAAGAACATTTTTCTTCATTTAGAAATAATAAAAGTGACTCTTCATATGCGTCTCATATTAATTTAACGAACCACAATTTTAACAAAGAACTTAAAATATTACACGTAGAAAATAAGGGCAAAAAACTTAATTTATTAGAGTCGCTTGAAATTAATAAATTTAAGAAAACCGACAAGATCCTCAATGATCAATTAGAAACAAATAATTCACCCTTACTCAATTTATTTATTTGATATTCAGACAGTCACATATTGTATTTTTCCATAGAATTTCTTTATCTCCCTGTAACATAATGTAAACCCCTAGTTTTATTACTTAAGAACAGTATTGTATAAACCGTAGTGAAAGTTTTGTGCATAGACATTTTAGTAATAAAAAGTACCAATTCTTTCAACTATTTAAAATAAAACATGTGTTTGTTACCGTACATTTGTGTTAAAAAATTTGTACATAAGTTAGTTATATGTCTGATGAAGCTCAGGTTGGAGCGAAACGATCGTAATAGTGTTAATTAAAAAGTGAAATTCATTAAAATTTGTTTTATTTTATCCTGATAATAGTTATAATGGAATTTCATCGAGTAAAGGCTGAAACAATCATATATTATAAAGATATTCACAAAGCAACATGTATATCTATAGACGGAAGGACAGTGAATCAAATAGATCATGTATTAATCCCATATAGATATAGAGAACTCATAAAAGATGTGAAGGCGTTTCGTGGCGCAGAAATGGAATCGGATCATATACTGGTAAGAATAAAGGTCAAGACAACTTCCGAAGGCAAAGCAATAAGGAACAAAGACTAACTAGGGGATGTAATGTAGCAGCATTGGAACAAGAGAAGTCGCAAAGATCATACCAAGGAAAACGAAAAGAAAAACTCAAAAATATTACGAGGAACGAAACAGTGCAAGAGATATGGATAAAAATAGAGGTTGCTGCAAAAGAAACATTTGGATTAAAAGAACAGGGAAAAAGAAGGCTGTTTTAATAAAGAATGTAAGAAAGTTGGAAGAAAAGACAAGAAGGAAGGAAAAGGATGCTACAAGAAACTAACAAAGAACTTATGCAGGCTTATAGAGACCAAAAAAAAGATAACAAAAGGTATTTACAGAAGAAATAAAAGAAACTTTCTTGAAAACAAGTTACGAAATATAGAGGACCACTATGCAAAGAAAGAAATTAAAAATTTTTATTAAGAAGTAAAGAACGCAAGAGGAGAAAGTCAAACGCGAACCCTTTTCTGCAAAGATAAAAATGGAAAACTGATTAACGATGACAGGGAAGCAATAGGAGTGTGGAAAGAATACTTTATGAAAATTCTAAACTCAAAATTTGACAGCGTGGTAGACAATTCAGAAATAACGCTAAACCACATACAGAAAACCGAAACGACGGATATACCTGCCCCAAGAGAAGAATTTTAAGAAGTAATATCAAAAATGAAAAATAGAAGTCCGGGGGAGAATGGAATCGTGGTGGAATTAACATAATACGGCGGAGAAGAAAGGTATGGAACCATGAGCAAATTCCGAGAAGGTGGGGAGATGCAGTGATTATACCGATATACAAGAAAGGTGACAAGACGGCATGCAGAAACTATAGAGGAATCGCTCTGCTAGACACGACGTACAAAATGTTGGCAACACGGATACAAAACAAATTAGAGAAATATTCTGAGAGGATTATAGGCGATTACCAATGTGGGTTTAGAAGAAATAGATCCGTGATAGACCAAATTTTTATAATAAAAGAATTGCAAACACTATCCTACAAGCACAGCATTGGTATGCATATGATTTTTATAAATTTTCAACGAGCATATGACTTAATAAGGAGGGATAAATTTGATGATGCCTTGAGCGAAATGAGAGTACTTAGATTAATAAAAATGACAACAGAGGACGAAGGCCAGAAGTTGAGATGAATGGACAGGAATTTATAAGCTATGGGCCTAATGGCCTGTTAACGCTTTATATATATATATTGTAACATTGGTGACTTCTACCTTTTTAATAGAGATGGCAAATTTGACACAGATGCCAGCGGCGTACGCATGCAATTTTGCATTTAATTTAAATTATAAGAAAAAAATTATAAAACGTGCACAAACATTTATCGCATTATGAATTATCAGTGAATTCATTATCTGGATAAGATTTTTCAAATATTCCAATCATCAGATGTGTTCCCACAGTTGTTTCATTTAAGTTAGTGCGCCGTGTAGAATAAACGTGTTCTAATGCCGAAAACGACCGTTCCACATCTAATAATGTTATATTTGCATATTCAAAATAATCTTGTAAAGAACTTAATAGTTATTTAGACGCACTTTCAGAAATTAGTTTTAACATGTGAAAATCGGAATTTTTGTCCAAAACACTTTCAATTTTTCTATCATACACTTATTTCTTTCGCCTTCTACAGCGCGTAGCTGTGCGTGAACATCATTCATAATTTGAACAGAATCCACGAACGTCATCGAAACATTTTGTAATTTTTCTATTCCCTCGGTTAGTCCAAAGTAATTGTTGTATAATTGTGTATAATTGTTGTATAATTTGTGAATCTTCTTTAACCTGAGGATCTTTAAATAATTCCTGGCTTTTCTTGATACCTGCAGCTTCTGCCGGATTTAATTTTAAAAGTACCTTTTGTACATGATCAAAATATTGATGATAGGAAAACGCAGCCTTCAACCATGTTATCCGATGCGTAATTGTCTTGTGGTTCAGGTATTTCGGGATACAGTCTGTGAAATAGTCCGAGTTCGTTTCGGGGACTTTAGAAATACTGTCTTTGCATTAGCTATTAAATTTACTCGTGGATAACATTCACAAATGTGTCACAAGATTTGAAGCGGGGATTTTGCACGTTACATGTAATAAGTTGGCACTAAGTTCTTTGAGAGATCGACCTAATGACAGCATGTTTGCGGCACCATCACTCACAAACATTAACATTTGTTTATTAAAATTTCAACTTTGTCCAAAGACTTCAACACTACCTTCAAAATCTCATTGGCAGTACATTATTCAACTCGTATGGAAGCAAGTAACATAGCAGGTGATAGTTGACGAGGTTTCATTGTACGCACCACAACATTAACCACAGTTTTTTATCTTTCAATTCCGATTTAATTTTCATTTTTCAATATCTTTGCTAGTAGAAGACAAAAAATTCCGTAACGTTGTTCGACTTGGGAGAAGGAAGAAGAAGGGAAAAATTATGTCGTAAATTAACGGGAATTAAATCTTATTAACATAAAATAACCTCTGCATCGAACAATACAGAGTTACTTGTGGAAGCGTGTGTTGGTCGGACACGAGGTTCGCATCATGTACTTGGATAAATATCAAGAACGTTGTTTGGCAGGAGGACGAAGAAATTAATTAGTTAAATTAATGTAAATGCACCTAAAATAAAATAATCTCTGCATCGAACAATATAGAGTTACCTTATAAACGTAGAGACGTACTTCATGGTGCGTAGGTACTTAAACAGTACACAGAGTTAGCTGTTACGAAGAATTGGCGGTTACGGCATGGCAGCTGGACTAAGAAACAGGATGAGTTTTGTGTAAGAGAACACTCGTTGCCGAAAAAGGTTTTTATGGCCCACGGTGGAGAGAGGGATGAAGCTGACGATGTTTTGATCAATCAAAAGCGCGAGCTAAAAAGTTGTGATATCGATGAAATAAATATCATTAAAATATCCCTTGTGAAGAAAGCTTTAAAATAATATGCGTCATGATATAATTACTTGTACGTAATTAAATTAAATAAGTAAGTTTAAAAACGAAATGTAAAATATTTGTATGAATTCGAAAAGAACGTAGATACTTGAGTTGAACATTCAATCAGGTAGATTTCTTGGAAGGGCCAACTAACCAGGATGATAACAACAGAAAAACTTTCTATTGCAAACGAATTTATAGAGGAAATGGCTAAGTTTGAATTAATATTTTTAAATTCAAAATATTTGTGAAGAAATATAATTTAAAATTAAATTAAAACATTCTGTTATGTTTTGGGAAGCAAAAAGGCCAATTGGAATATTTATATTTATTTTAATTATTAGTTGAATTAACTTTCTGTCGTTCTTTTTACTTTTCTATTCATTTAATACGTTTTCGAACCCTGTGGATCGGCAACCTCTTTTGCCTAACTACTTTTGCTCGATAGATGTCGCCATACCTTGAATCTTCCGACGAACGTGTATGACGTGCCTCGTTCGCTTATCGGGCATCTTGTTCGAACGACACTTGATCCGAGAACGCACACGGCACTGGTTGTGTTTTATTTTTGTGTGAGAACTGAGTCTTGCGGTAAGAAGTATGATATTCTTTTGAACTTTTACTTATGTATTTCCTTTAAGCCTTTGTAGGATATATTTTTATTGTACCGCCTATTTGATTGGGAATTTTCCTGTTTTCTGCTGTACTTCAACGAAGTTTCTATTTAAAACCTCGTGAAAGGCTGGACAAGTGAACACACTTTTCCTCGTAGCAGATCATTTAATTTTCGATATTTTGGAGGAAATCCCGGAGGAGAAAATCACTTTTCACCCACAGTAGCAGTTTTTAATTTCGGCGTGGCCTACACAAAAAAGCTTCTAGAAGAATTTTGCTAGCGTCCAAAATGGCGTACTAAAGTTTAATGGAGGCGTTAATGGCAGCTATTGTTTGATACAATCTACGAAATTGTCTAACCCGTGCAACCCCTGTGAAGGCTTTCTCAAATTAAGTTTGAAAATTTGGTCGTTATAAGGGACATTTTAAAGTAGGTGCTGAAATTCTTTACCTTGTAGATGTATAATTCTAAGTCTTTTGCAAACCATGTAAAATTTAACTAATTAACTGTTTGTTTACACTTGAGTAAGGCTCTAGAGAAGCCATTCACTTTTAATTTGGGCAGACGACGTAAAGTAAACCCTTCATTTTTAATAGTATCGTAAGACCTAGTTTGATGAAATCAGGTTAGTTTTTATAGGGATCGTTTGTTACGTGTAGAAAATCATATTAAAGCAAATTAATTTGCAATTCAAGGTTCCTTTCATTCGCACGGTTTGCTGCCGATATCAAACCCGATAACGCCCGCAATATCTCCGATTATATACATGGAATTAATATGCTATCTCTACTTATCAATATTAATAACCTTAAACTTTCCCAAAGCTTAAAATTTAAACTTCACTAGTTTATTACCTTGATTGATTTCTTTGTTTACGTGAATTTGTCTTGGAGTCGTACTGTATAAACACATGAAAGCGATAGCAATACATTGGAAAATCGCTCTGCGGTCATTCAAGAATTTTTGTTCCATTTACTTCAATTTTAAGCTCTTCAAGTCAATTTGGTCCTCTTATTTTTCAACATGTACGTTTTATTCTTTTTTATATTATTAGTTTGTTAATTATCATCCTTCTTAAGCCTTTCAAAACGTTAATTCCTCCAAATTTTTATTTCAGGTTCGATTATTTTGACCGACCCTATATTTCTTTTCAAATGATTTTTATCTATGTTTAGTTTTGCGCCATCTATTCTTGTTCAAGCTATTTCTAAAGTTGTTTTCTTTAACGCATCGCCGCCTTTTTAAAATTATATTTTCCGCTTAGTCATACACGTCGTAATTCGCTTTATCTCGTATTATGTAATTCCGGTACCCACTCTTATGTTGTGGTAATTTTTATTTTGAATTTAAAGACTGTCTAGATGCATTTTCCTTGTGATTAATTTATTTTACTGATTTTATTTGCCTAATTTATTTCTTACGTTGGAAGCGTCCTCTTCCCGTCGTTTTGGTTTCTACCATTTACAGAGATCTGTACGTTGGAGGTAATCTTTTGAAATGTAATTACCGACTTCTGCTAATTAATTAATTGACGAAATGTGTTCTGTTGGACTCTTATGACGATCTTCAATCGTTTGTGAGATTTTGAGCAATTATTTTCCTTCTTTTAAATCTTCCGAATATCTTGGTGACGTTCGTCGGCCATTTGGTTGAAGCACGTCGGACTTTCTTCCGTACATTTGTTCTTAAGTCATCATTGCGCTAGCTTGTTATTTTTTTTGTGCGAAAAGCTGTATCTGCGGTAAGAATTAATTTTATATTTTGGAACTTTACTTATTTCGTTTTTCTTCTTTAGGATTGATTGGTATTTAGTGCTATAAATTCCGAGAGATTAGTATCTATTGCCGTAACTGATAAAGTTTTATCGGGAATCTTACCACGTGGCTAACTACGGCCATTTTGGACCAAAATCTTGGTTGGAGAACAGACTCTTCCGATTTTACATCAGGAAGAATTGTCTTTAGGAGAACTAGGCTCCCTTATTTATACAAGCTAAGTGTAGCAAAAATTTTGAGACCTCAGGAGGGTTATGTTGCCAAGATTTTCTCTAATATTATAATTTTCGTTAAAGTATTGCTATAATTCAATTAAAATCTTTTGTGAACTCCAGAGAGGGGCTTCACCCTTCCCTGAATTACTGTGGTGTTTAACCTAACTCATTTAGTAGTCAGATAATGGGCCTCACCCACCAACTTTGATCGAAAGGTAATAGAACGTTTGACTTTATACTAAATATTCACTTTAATTATATTAATTAAAAGGTTGTCTGATTTATCTAGCAACCGTAGCAATTATCATTTTCATTCACGAGGCTCAGTACCTTCAGTAGAGCTTTTGTCTATTAATTTGGGTTACGTCAAGACTTCTGTTTTAAGATTAATTAAGCTGTAAACGTTTATGTAAGGAACCACTATGTGAATTCATTACTTGTGTTCTAAATTTAATCTGATTTGTTAATTGACGTATTAATATTTAGTTGCTCATTTTATAATCACCTGTGTATACAGGGTGGTGCTAACTTAACAGGTGTACCTGCGTTTTAGTTATTTAACGTACACCTTAGGCTTATTTGAAGCGTTTTCTCTGTTAATTTATCTGTAGATAATTATTTACTTTGTAGATATACCCGGTGGCTACTTAATTTGTGGGGTATAAGCTTAATGATTTAAGCCACTTTGTTTTTCTCTAGTCATTTTTTTAAATACTTAATTCAGAGAGGCTTAACCTCGTCTGTTGAACGTTATAGATTATTTTATTACCTTTCTTTTTATTTGATTAACTTGATCAATTTTTCTATTTTTCTATATTCTGTAATTTACGTATTCAAGTTTAGAATTGTTTTAAAATTTAAGCTACTTTTGTTAGATCTTTAATTGTTGGTATTATTTGTCTTGAACCTGATCTGATACATATGTAAAGGGGTGGTTAACTTAAATTTTCGATTGACCATTTCTTATACCATTTTATAGGGTACTGCGTTGTACGAGGGTTTGTTGAGAATTGATTTGTTATTATTAAAGTTTATTGTTGAATTTAATTTTCGTGTTTGATTTCTTTCCCTACTGGTGTTGGGGAGAGCACAGATTCACGTTTTGGGCAGCAGCAGGGGGATTCGCTGTACATCGAGCATCAACCTTGTTGCAAGCGTGCCTGCTACTATTTGGATCGCGTAGGTAGCACGTTCATTGCACGAACTTGTTTATAGATTGAATTCAATAATATTTTGCTGATCTTAACTTTACAACGTTTGTTTACTTCTCTTGTCACTTAATAAATTTTTCAAGGCATTATTCAATTAATTTTTGACGTTAGGTGTTTGTACATCTGGTAACAAGCATTTGTCTATAATTTTAAAATAAAATTGGTTGTCTAGCTTCACCAGCAGCCAGGTGTAGTTAGCTTAGTTCTGTTGTACGAGGCTAAGAACCTTCAGACGGGCCTCCGTACAATATATTCAATAACTTGGGGTACGTTGTAGATTAATAATACTTTCAATTAAAACTTTGTAACCATATTGTAAAAAAACAACGATTACGTATACCTAATTTGTGTTCTGCTTAACTCTTGTTTGGATTTTTAATAAAATTTATCATATTTGATAACAGTATTTCTTCCTGTTTATACAGGGTGATGTTTTGACAGGTGAATCTGTATTATAGTAAACACTGATTGCGCCTAGTGCGTTTCTAATGAGATTTGGGGAATTAATCCGGGAGATTTTGTGCTATATTTAAAATTAATCTAAGCTTAATTATTGCCTTGGCGCTTTTTGTTATGTATTGGCGATTCTTTAACTTAATATTTGTATTGCTAACTATATTTATTCTATATATTTATTGTTAATTACTCATTCGTCTATTGATTATTATGACATTATAATATTCTGAACCTACTTTGATTTGTTATTAAATTTTGTTATTGTTGATGACATGTGTTTATTTGATACCTTTCCGTCAAGTGTTTGAGAGCAAAGAATAAATTGATTTGGGTAACAAGTAGTAAAGGGGCATACTCTTTAGCTTGTGGAGCTACCAGACTCCCACCTGCTTCCTTGTTTCGGGGGTACTTTGCAGGAAAATAATACGGTGGCGTCATATCCACCACCAAGCGACCTCGGAACTCGCGACACTCTCCGATACGTTAGAGCTAGCCGGCAGAGTATTTTCCACGGGACGACCACCATCAGGTAGGTTCGGGCAAGAGAGGGAGGCCTTGCAGAACATCTCGCAACCACGTATTTACTTGTTATATTTTGCTTTGGTCGCGAAAAGTGTAGCAATTCTTATTTATACGAAGTGTAACAACATGCAATAAGAGTTAAATATAGATCACAATAAAATCTATGTTTTTCTGGCTCAACCCTTTTTTTTTGTTGCTATGGGTTATGCAGTTTATATGTATTTCGAAATCTCTTCTTCTATGACAAATTAAAAATCTATTTTGTGCACATTTTATTCTACATCCATCGTATTTTAGATCTGGGAAATTGTTAATGAATTTACGTACTGTATTTCACATTTGGCGGTTAAGCGAGCTCACCGATCGTAGTATATTTATACACTGCATATTAATTTGCAATTCAAGGTTCCTTTCATTCGCACGGTTTGCTGCCGATATCAAACCCGATAACGCCCGCAATATCTCCGATTATATACATGGAATTAATATGCTATCTCTACTTATCAATATTAATAACCTTAAACTTTCCCAAAGCTTAAAATTTAAACTTCACTAGTTTATTACCTTGATTGATTTCTTTGTTTACGTGAATTTGTCTTGGAGTCGTACTGTATAAACACATGAAAGCGATAGCAATACATTGGAGAATTTCAACGGAATTTTGGAACAATCTGGGGCGTCGGATAAAGATTTATTTTTGTTATGTTTCATGTATGTAAAAGCCGTTCCATTACTACAGGAAAACGAATTTAAAATTTTCCACTTTGTAAATGGTCGGCCGCCCGTTGTGTTGAAAAATACGGACAAATGTTCAGCATGCTTTATATTTCTGAAGAGCCCTTCAGATTGTTTTAAGCGAGCGTTGAAAATTCTATTTTTACGGAATGGCACTCGGTTTGTATTGGAGAATACATTTTTTTCCTGTTATTTCATAAAAGCATTGCCGATATTTTATGTATTAGACCAGAAAAAAAAATGAATTTAATTTTTGTTTTATAAACCAAGACGATAATTCTATACGATATATATACGATTTCTATACGATAATTAATACACCTGGGTTGTAGAGAATTAATGCTCAATTTAAAGTTTGCGAAATATTAAACTAAAGAGGTAGAAAGGAATTTCTTTGTTATTCATAACGTTTAATGACAAGCTAGGGAATTACAATGGAATAACTAAAACATAAAAGTTATGATTTATAAACAGAGGAGGATATTAAGGATTCATTCACCTCCAAGAAAAATATTAACCTTACATTATACGGAGAAGACGGTAGTTCCATATAGTAAATGGAGACAATATAATTTAATTTACTTGTACACTTTGTACTCTAGAATATTCTGTTTGCTGGTAGGTTCTAGATAATTTTTAAAGTGCATAAGATTATAAACTTTCGAGTTGAGTCTAATGTTTTGTGAAGTACTGTATGGATATTAATTTATGCTGCTGAAGCTTTCAAACTTTATTCATTTAAAATAATATATATTAATAATTTAACACTTAAGTATTACTCTCACGGAACATTGACTTAGTGTTAATCAGATAAACTTTGTTAACCTGGATGGCTATGTATTGGGATCGTATTATGGCAGGACGTCCAAAAGGTGCGGCGGTCCCTGTATATATATCCGAAAGAATATTGGTTTTACTGAAATGAGAAATGTGAAACAAAAAAGTGTTGAATCACATATCGAATGTACGAGTAGCAGCATAAAAACACAAAAATCTAATATACTAATAACACAGGCCTGCATAAAATTTGTGATGACGTGATTTTTGTTTGTTAAGCTCAGTTTTTATATAGCAATAAGTAATTAAAATACAGTTGGTCTCTACCACCCACAGATTTTTTTTTGCACAAAAGAAAAAGAAAAAAATATAAAAAAAATCTTATAATAGGTGTTTTAATACATTTTAAAATGAATATACTTCAAATTCTAGGTATTTACCCAAAAATGATTTTCTGTTGTGGTTTTAAAGAAATTTGTTAAATAGGCTCTCATTATCTGATGTAAATCTTTTATTAAATGTATTAATTTTGGACAAGATTTCCGGGAATTTTTACCTGCTAAATCCTATTTATTATGCTTTCACTTTATTAGTACTGCGAAGAAGGATTTCAAGTTTATCACTCCAAACAAAATGTATATTTTAATGTCATTTACTTCATTATAGCTCTGAGTGTCGATCAGTAAACAAGTAAAATTAATTTGTCTTTAGTGTTGTGCGTGGTATTTGATAAATAAACATTGCTTAAAAATATGTCTAGCCGGATGATTTCTGTTATATTTGTGGATATTTCGTCTTGAAAAAGTTTAAGAGGGCAATTGGTGAATTTGTGAAAAATGCATATTATGCTTATTTCAAAATCAAATTAGGGCAATTTTGGGCACCGCACGTTGTTTGTAAGGTATGCGAAGAAGATTTAAGACATTGGACCAAAGGGAATAGAAAAAGCCTTCCTTTTGGAATACCGATGGTTTGGAGAGAACCGCAAAATCATCATGAAGATTGCTACTTTTGTCTTTGTGATATTAAGAATAATAGAAAAACTTTGAAACATATTTTGTACCCAAACAATATTAAATCAGCTATCAGACCAGTTCCTCACAGTGATCATGTACCTATACCTATACCCCCCAAAGTACTACAAGAAGATGTTGAAACCTCTTCAACTTCCGGCTCCGTACAGATGGATAGTGATTTTGAACCATCAACCTCAGGTCAAAACCAAACTCAGCTATTTTCACAAGCCGAACTGAATGATTTAGTAAGAGATTTGGGTCTTTCAAAAGATCTTTCTGAAGTACTGGGGTCTAGGTTGAAACAAAAAAATTTGCTTGTCCCAGAAACTACCTTCAGATCTTCCTTTAGCTGAATATGACAGAAAAACAACCAAACGAAGCTTTTCTGAAAAACGAAAACGTTTTTTTAAGAAGCATAAAGAATAAATAACTATTTCTAATAGTTTCTATGTGTATGTTTTTGTATTTTTGTTAATATAATATAAAACTAGCTTATAAATGAAATAAATCGTGTTTTTTCTATATTTTTTGATTTTACTGGTTTGAAAAATAACCTTACGTGATACAAAAAAAATAAAAGCAGATTTGAAATCACCGCTACCCAATTACTAGAAAACAGTTAAAATTTTTAAATCAACATTCAAAGAGTTGAAAAATGCAGGCCCGTGTTATTATTTATTTAATGTTTTTAATCATGTAATTTATTAAATGTTACGCCTGTAATTTTTTCAACTAGGTTATTTTACATAGGACCGAACTAAATTTTTTACACGTCTATAACCAAATTCTAATTGTCTTACTATTCATGTTTATATAACGATCGCTTGCGAATCGACTTAGGAAAGTCTTTGAATCCCTTCCCCGTTGTGGTGTACAAAGGTAACTATGTTAAACGGCTTATGTATATTTTCTTGTGAATAACTAATAAGATTACAAACAAATTTAGTGTTTGTTCTGAGCTATACCTCTGGCAAAATCTTTATAACAATACCCGGTATTAGTTACGTGCCGATGTAACAGAAGGTATTATGACAAGCGGGAATTATTGATTTTTGCTTTTGTTTTGAGTTTATATCAAGCTTAACTATATGCAATTATCTTGGTAAACTTTATATTTTACAACTTTACATTGTATATATCCTAATAAAGGAATATCTGATGCTTTTGACATGTTATGCGTGATATCCTACTATTTATTACAAATAATGAATAAACAATTAGTTGCATACTCAGTTAACAAATTCACATAAACATAACCTTAGTCTTTATTATTAATATTGCCACCAACTATAGAAAAATTAACCAACATAATTGGCGTACGATCATTTACAGGCACACGTTATATGTCTTATAGAGCCATTGAATCTTGTCCGATTCGTGGTACTGATTGCACGAGCCTGTTGGACTGTCGCAATTTCCAAAGCCTATCTCAAAGACGTGAATTGTCTCTTTGAGATAAGCTTTGGAAATTGCGACAGTTCAACAGGCTCGTGTAATCAGTACCACAAATCGGGAAAAGTTTCAATCCATAGTTTAATTTAAGACATATATTTTAAAAATCTCCTCTGTATCCGTTCAACTATCAGTTGATGATGACTAGAGTGGACCAATCCGGAGCGAAAGCAGAGGCGTGACTAACGAATTGGTTCCCGCGTGCCCCATCGTACATACGATTACTTAGTATGTTGTTCACGGTCATCGTGTGTACACGTATAATAGCAGCAGGAAAGTGTATTCTGTGTATTTAATAATGTTGAAGGAGCTTACAGCATAGCGCAAGACGTAAAGATAGAGACACTGGTGCCGATACAAAATGCGAAGTGTTCTTATTTGGTTTGTGGACAATGATGGCTGTTTGTAATTTGTCGTTTACTTTGTTACGCAATGATTCGTTTATTTCATTTCTTGAAAAATATGGCAATGTAGAATTACCGAACTGCACCCACTTACGACGTTATTTAAAATCTGTTCGTGTACATTTAGAAAATAAAATTAAGGCTGGTCTGAAAAATAAAAAAGTGTGGTTGAGTGTGGATGAAACAACTGATAGCAAAAAAAGATCTTTACTTAATGTTATGGTGCGTAAAATGGAACCAAATCAATCGCCATACTCAATTTTATTAGCTGGCAGACAAATAGAAGAATGTACTGCGCGGGTAATTTCAAAAGTGGTGTTAAGTACATTGGAAAAATTTGAAATTTCCAGAGATCAAATCCTAATGTTTGTGACAGATGGTGCCGTAACCATGCCTTCTGTAGGTCGGTCTCTTAAGGAACAGTGTGGTAACTTTTTACATATTACATGTAAAAGCCATGCCCTACATCTTGTAGCAGAACGGATCCGTAAATGTTATCCAAATGTAGATGCGTTAATATCGAGTACAAAGGCAGTATTCCTGAAATCTCCAAAACATATTCGGAAATTTCACGAATTGTGTCCCCATACCCTAGAGCCACCACAGCCGATTCTGACACGATGGGGAACATGGCTCCGAGCGGCATTTTACTATCATAAATATTTTGAGGATGTAAAAAAAGTGGTTTTATTATTAAATCCGAAAGATAGTGCCGCTATCGAAGAAAGTCGGAAAATATTTCAAAATAGTCAGGTTAAAAGTGATTTACAAACTATTCACAACAATTACTTCGGAATAGTGCAAGCATTAGAAAACCTACAAAATTCTTCGCTATCGTTACAGGAATCAATGCTAGTTGTGAAAGATACGCACAGCTATGTTCGATAGAAGACGCAAGAAATGAGTGTATTTTAAGTAAGTTTGAAAGTATTATAGATAAAGATTTAGATTTTGCCAGACTTAGACAAATTTGTGAAGGTTCGTCTACAGATGTGTTAAGTTGTTTCAAAGATTATTTTAATTATGCAAACATCACATCACTAGATGTGGAGCGATCGTTTTCTTTATACAAGCACATATTTTCCTCACGGCGGACGCGTTTTCGAGAAATAACTTTGGAGACGCACCTTATGTTAACAATATTTCATCGCGCTTCTCCAGATTTTCAAGTCACGGAAAACGCATAAGACGGTAAGTTTTTTTTAATCATCTAATTACATACATTTTAGATTTTATTTTTTGTACGTATCATCGAGAACGTTTCATAATCTAGAAAAACCGTCTTACATTTTTTTTGTATCCAACATAATAACAGCACCGTTCGTGATAGTATATCTCTAGATATTAATAATGTTTCGCATGCGGGAACCAATTCGTTAGTCACGCCTCTGCTTTCGCTCCGAATTGGTCCACTCTAATGATGACTGTAGTAAGGGTACCAGACTAGAGCAGCATATTCTACTTTGCTACGAATAATAGTGTACTACGCACAGATCTTATAAGCAAGCCTGGAGTTTTGGAAGTTGAAAAAATATCGCGTTTATATGTTCCGAAAAAGTAAGTTTTGAGTCGAAAACTATCCCCAATTCCTTCGTTTCATCCCTTTTTCTCCTTCTTCTTTTTTGATTGGCTAAATTTACTTTTTTGACATCCACTCACAGCACAATCAATTATTAATTAACCAATAACTCAGCCGCAACGCAAATTTCCATAGTTAGATCTAATCTTCACATTTTCTGTCGAGTTTTGGGAATATGGTAGAAATTGTAGCTGCAGGGGGTCTACCGGAACCAGCAAAACTTTCAAAGTGGTCTATGAGAAAAAAAAGTTTGGGAGCCTCTGCACTAGATGAACAAATTCTGTTATTTATAATTATATGGCTGGTTTTCAGAAACTCCCTCTTTTCTAAGAATGAAAAAAGACAACTATATCGAATATTACCGTTGTCCGCGTTCAACGTATTACTTTTATTTTTAACGATATGTATGCTTTCATGTGGGTCGAGATCTCTGGTGTTATTGATGGCTTTTACAAGTCTTAACCCTTTAACCGACATGTTGTGATCTGTGTGTAGAGCATGATAAGTTACGATAGATTTTTCGGGTGTATTAAATCTGATATGTGATATATGTTTATAACTTTATAACAGAAATTAATTGCGACGATAGTAATTTAGAACGAAACGCCCAATAATAGCCCGTTATAAAGAACATATATCACATATCAGATTTAATAGATCAGAAATATCTATGGTAGCTTATCATAAAACATTCATATCGTTAAAAATAAAAGTAACACGTTGAACGCGGACAACGGTAATATTCCATATAGTTGTCTTTTTTCATTCTTAGAAAAGAGGCGCAAAAGGTCGAAGACAGAGAATGGATATTAAACACATGTGATGCGGTTTTATTAAGAGAGGTAAGTTTGTCGTAATTTTTAGTCTGTGAATTTTATTTTAAAGTTATTGTATACGTGGACGCCGTGTAAAGTAGTTGCGCGTTTATATGTGATAGCTTTACTGTGCCCCATGTGCGACACTTTGATTAGTGGTTTTACCTACTGATGATGACAACTTAGTTGTCGAAATACGTATTTAGGATACAATTATTAATTGTGGTAAGGGGTTTTATACGTTGTTTGAGACATGTTGTGTATGTCTTTTATTATGGTGATACTGAATTTGATTTAAAATGTGTTCCATCACGTCAGGATTTTGAGATATTTTCTTAAGCAGTGATTTCAAAAGACACAATAAGTTTTACAAAATTTCAAAGTCATTTTCATATAAGAAAACTATTAATAATAATCTTGTTCTCTGTCGCACATTGAGTGGACATGTCTGAGTATGTCATTTCATGTTTCTTACGTCAAAGCACTTAAACCACGCTTTAAAACCACTCAAATTAAGAATTGGTAGATATCTGGCTATGTGGCTGTATAAAGAGCTCTATGCACGGCTCTTTCGATTCAATGTAAGTCAGTTTGTGGTAGCTGAACTTCTTTTTGTTTTATAATGTCGCGTACGTGTATAAATAGTCCAAACAGTTTCTGTTATGTATGTAGAGAATTCACTACCCACTAACATAAGCGGAATAATACACCTTTAATAGAAAAGTTATATTTTCACTATTTTGACTTTGACCATTGAATATCAAAACAAGCCATGGACTCCAACAAAAATATGAAAAATACTAGTTATTCTAGTCTGCCCTCAGCTACTCGCCCAGTACCTCATTGCCTTACCAGTACCCATAGGTGTTTCGTGTGAAGAATATGATGTTACAGAACAAGAAGACGCAAATGTCAAGTTGCACCGGCGATAATGAATATTTGCCATCTGAAGAGGATTGACCACATGGACCTGAATTTGTCAAAAGTATCGTCAGACCTCAAAGTTGTAGCAGCTCTACTCGGTTTACAACTAGGGTATACAAAGAATTTCTGTTTTCTTTCTGAGAGGAACAGTCGATCAAGAAATTCCAACTACATTGTTAAGGACTGGTCAGTCAAGGCTCAGTATATTCCTAGACAAAAGAATATACCTTTTAGGTCACTAGTTGAACCTAATAAAATACTTCTACCGCTATTACACATAAAATTAGGTTTGATGAAAAGTTTCGTGAAACCAATGGATAAAGATGACAGTGGATTCTAATACCTTAAACAAAAATTTCCCAAAGTCTCAGATGCAAAACTTAAAGAGGGAATTTTTGTAGGATCCCCGAAATAAACTTCTACAACAAGATAAAAAATTCGAAGAAACCTTAAGTCACTTGGAGCGTGTTGCTTGGAATGCTTTTAAAAATGTAACCCACAATTTTCTAGGAAACAGAAAATCTCACAATTATATAGCACTTGCTAATGAACTTCTTAGAAGTTACCATAAATTGGGCTGTAAGATGAACCTTAAAATAAATTTCTTGCACTGGCATCTGGATTTCCTTCTCCCGAATCTCGGCGACGTGTGCGATGAACACGGCGAAAGATTTCATAAAGACATTTCTGTTATTGAAAAACGTTATTAGGGCAAGTGGAACACTGAAATGTTTTCTGATTATTATTAGACACAGGTATTAGAAACTGCAGAGGAACAGTATAAAAGTAAAAAGGAAAATATTTTAAATGGGACTATACCATACAGCTCCGTAGAATGTAGATACCTAATTAATATTACATATTTCATTTACTTTTCAATTTTTTTTTTCAAAGCCTGACGTACCAGAATAAATTTGTTGCTATTATTATTGTTACAACAATAAAAGGAGCGCAAATTGTATATAGTCTCTAAAGATTAAAAAAAAACGAAAATTTGTTGACTAGTCATAATAAATTGATATAATTACTTCTAATATACTATTATACCAATAAGATTCATTGTTTTTTTTCACTACAAAGTGTATATTTAAAATTTTATTTTATGTTTTCATAAGTTTCAAATACAATAAAAAAAGACTTTCTAGTAATATACAAGCTTCTGGAATCTTTTTTAAAGTTCCATCAAATATCCAATAAACTATTCCACGTACACAATATCTTCAGATAAGAAAACGTGACTTGATTAAACACATATATTATGATTGTTGAAGTCAGGTTCGTGTACATATACGGATGCTAAATCTCCTGGAATTCAATAAAAACGTCTTGTTGCAAGTAAAGCTTTCTAATAACTGTACGAGTTTTGTGAACTAAGATGGACTGAATGTGATTATTTATACTAAAGCAAACAAATTTAAATAGTGTTTCATCTTTGTTTCCGAATGAATATTTTAAATAATAAAAGTATATAATAAAGATATAATAGTTTTATAGAGAAGTAAAGAGATATAATGAGAGTTATTAGTAATAAAGGCATCATACTGTAATGTTTTTCAACCTGGGGGAAACAAGAAATATCCCTAACCACAATATATACCGATAGGTCCAGCCCGCTACGGGCCATAGGCAACAATATACGTATGGAACGTAATGCGATGTGGCAACGTGTGTACGAAGCCACTCCGCGCGCGCAACATAAGTCCGATGGTCGAATGCATATAAAAATGTATGTTCAATTAAATACATTTGAATGTGTTTTCATCTTTTTGTAGCAAGTTTTTGCGAGATACATTCGACTGCCTTATTTGTTTTGGTTCTAGTCTTCTGTTAACTTTAAATTTTTAATATACACAACAAATTCATATAATTTGGTGAAGACAATAAATAAAATAACGATTGTTTGTATATATTATATGCTTCTTATAATAAATCTATAACTTAGTGCAAGTACAATACTTTGTTTGCTCTAATTTAATTTTTGAAAGTTCAATTGCTAAACTTTATTTTTCTTGCTCCATGTCATGTTCCTTTTTCAAAATTTCTCTCTGTAATCGTACAAGTTCTAATTTACTAGCAGTCAACAAGTAATTTCGAACCAAAAAAGACATTTCACAACAAATAAGTTTGTATTATGTTGTAATGCGATTTCAAATATTTATACCAACCTTTGTGCAAAACTCAACTTATCTATTATGGCAGTGTTAAGTTATACTGCAATATATTCCAAATTTTATTTAAAATTAGGCACTGTAGAAGTTTTAACTAGAGATTAACTAAACTCTATCCTTATTCGGGTTATTCGACGATATAATTGATGGGTTAAAGTGTATTGTAGAACTGTCCCTTAAAAGTTTAAAATTGTCTGGAAATGTATTTGATGTAAATAAATTGTTTATTTTTTTAAAGCAAATATACATTTTTTATACGATGTTTATAAAACTGTCATAACAGTGAATATGTAATTACAGTTATACAAAGTAGATACACTGGTCTATTGCATGGTTTCAATTCCAGTAATAATGCTTTTTATCTTTTAGAAAACATTATTGTTTTTTTATTACTTAAAATTACTTTTCGGTAGCAGCTGAGAATAGAATAATAATAATAAACTGGACCTTATTATGTCTGAAACAAATGGGCAAATTACGTATACAGAACGAATATGCAAACGACTATATCCTTGCGCGGTTTAAGTCTCACTAATTCTTAACTGCAATTGAAGCTGCGGCGCGTAGAGGGGATTCGCTGTTGCCACACATTGTTGACTATGGCCCGTTCCGAGCTGATCCTATCGGTATATTAATAAACCATAGTGTGTCCACAGATTCATTCTCAACATCGGGGATCTCGCTTATTATGAGATAGGGATTTGGCTAAATAGGATCAAATACTCCAGAGGTAAAGTTGTACCAAACCCTATACACTAGCTTTGAATATTTAACGTACTTTGGGCGTTTTTGCAAAAAAAAAATTTCTTTTTCCGATTTTCTTTAATAATTCATTTATTTTTAAAGTAAGACAAATTTAGTTTGCACTTCCTTAAGGCACTTTTTAATTGGAATCTGGTGGTGTATTTAGATTTTTGAATACTGCTGTAGTAGTTGAGCTACAATGGTCAAGTTTCATTTTTCTTATGGGGGCCATAGTTGGCTATGACACCATCGAAAATAATTTTTCTTTCCCTTTTCAAAAATGTATAATTCGTTATACCTGATACCAAAACTAATTTCAAATTAAAAAAACAACATATTGTTACATTAGCAGGTTAGAGCGGTTGTGGCATTTGACAATGGAAGGTTTTGCAAACAAAGAAAGGAAGAAAACTTTATTTTGTACCAATTATTTATTAAATTAAAAACATAGGCAGCTCAAAGAATACTAAGGTATTATTAAAAAAAAATTATAATAACAAATTATAAAAAATGTTCAAACAGTTGACCATCATTATCCAAACATAAATAGGATCTACGAATAGTAAATTTAACAACTTTATGTAAAATACGCCTTGGAATGGTTCGATATTCGTGAACCACGCTTTCATTATTGTAGTTGCGGGCATACACTTTGTCTTTAATGTAACCCCACAAATAGAAGTCGAGCGGCGTCAGATCAGGAGATCTTGGTTCACGAGTTCCGATCCACCTGTTACCAAACCGCTGACTGAAGAAATTGGTTACAATTCTGAAATTATGTGCTGGAGCACCGTCCTGATGAAACCAACAATTATGAGCCTCTTGTAAAGGTAATTCACCCAGCAAGTCTTTAAAATTATTTTGCAGTAAATGCAAATAAACGTCGGACGTTAGTATTTCATTAAAAATTATTTGACCAATTAATCGTGATCCTAGTATGCCACACCATACATTAAATCCAAAACGCACTTGATGTCGAGCAGGTCTGATAACATGAGAGTTTTCTGTAGACCAAAATCGTAAATTTTGTCTTTTGAATAAACCATTTTTGTGAATCTAGCTTCGTCGGACCATAATATTTGAGAAGAAAAATTATCATTATCATAGCATTGCCCAGTGTAACATTCACAAAATTCTCTTTGTCTTTCATTATCCCCTGGTCTTAAAAATTGACGTGCATTGTATTTATATGGATGATATTTGTGGGAGGCCAAAATCTTATGAGCAGTAGATTTGGGAACGCCGGTGTTATGTTGAATTTCCCGAACTGATATGTTTGGACTTTCAACAATCGCTTGTAAAACATTAGTTTTAGTTTCATTACTTATGCGCTGCGGTTTTGTATATGGCTTAGTAAATTATCTATAATGTATTAAATTTACCGTTAAATTTCTATAAGTAGAATGATGGGGTTGTCTGCAATCTGAATACTGGTTTATGTACATTTCGGCAGCTCTCGTCGAATTTTTGTGAAACAGAATGTAACAGGACGACATATAAAATTTGGCACCATTACTAAACGGCTCCATGGCAGCAAAATTATTTAGTAATAATCACTAAATTTAGTATTTAAATGGTATTTTATATTTTATTATGCTAGGTATTTATTTTGCTATTCGATTTGTAATTTTCACAGAACATAAACTAAATGTCAACTATAAACAAACACTAACAATGACAGTTGTATCTTAGATTGATTTATATTTCCAAAGTTTCCTATTGTCAAATTTCACAACCGCTCTAACCTACTAATGTAACAATATGTTGTTTTTTTTTAATTTTTGAAATTAGTTTTGGTATCAGGTATAACAAATTATACATTTTTTAAAGGGGAAAGAAAAATTCTCTTCTATGGTGTCATAGCCAATTATGACGCCCATAAGAAAAATAAAACTTGACCATTGTAGCTCAACTACTATAGCAGTATTCAAAAATCTAAATACACCACCAGATTCCTATTAAAAAAGTGCCTTAAGGAAGTGCAAACTAAATTTGTCTTACTTTAATAATAAATGAATTATACGCATTTCAGCAACTAAGTTGCCCTCTTCAGTAGAACAAGCTGAAAACTAAAATAGCGCTAAACATAGCGTCTTTGGTTAAGGTAAAACTTTTGAAGATATGCTCTTCACCAAATCGCCAATCGTTCTATTGAAGATGGCAACTTAGTTGCCGAAACACGTATATAGAATTTATTAATATATTTTGTGGTTAGGGATATTTCTTGTTTCTGCCTGTTTCAGATTTCAAGCCACAGCCTTCACCTATTTCGGATTTATTATAAGCATTTTACTTACAATAAGTCCACATGCAAAGAATAGTACATTGTGCATCTAGTAGTTAAAGCGATAAATTCCCGGACGACAATGTAAATTGTTGGCCGAGGCGCTAAGCCGACCAACAAGCATTGAAGTCCGGGAATGTGCTTTTACTACGAGGTACACATACTTTTTTTCTGAAATCGAAATCAACATTTTTATAAATTAAAGACTTTTCATAAATGCATAACATTTTTTCATTACCATCTAATTGCCTATGAAATCGTTTCGTTGACAATCACTGTTTATTGTTGTGATAAAAGTCAGATTCATTTCGCTTTTTCGCTGATTTATCGCTAAAAAAATTTTAAATGGACAGTGATGGTGTGCGGGACACCACCGGAGTTAGTTTAAAGCTGCTGAAAATATCACTTTAAATTTATTGCCAAATAAATCTAAGGCAAAATATGAATACGCTTGCAAACATTTCATGGATTATTGTCAAGAAAAAAAGACGACCTCCCGATCTGAAAATGTCATGATTGCATGCTTTTGCGATTTATCTATAAAGTTGAAGGCATCTAGGTTATGGTCAAATTACTCCATGCTGAGAGTTACATTTAGTATAAAAGAAGATATTGATATATCAAAATATTTGAAATTAGGTGCTTTTCTGAAATGTCAAAGCGACAACTATAAACCAAAGGAGTCAAAAATTTTGTCAAATAAACAAATTGAAACGTTTGTTACTCAAGCACTAGATTATATATACTTATACTTAATGAATAAGGTACCTATTAAGAATTTTAATTTATTTTAATTTTGTGCGAAATAAAAATTTTATTTACATTTACTACTTGGAGGCCGCGGAGCTAGGAAGGTTGCGAATCGCTGTTCTAAATAGGACTTTAATATGTACTTTGATAATGAAATAATTAAACAAGTTTTGTAAAGCAGCTTAGATTACCAATTCAATTTATAACCTGTTTGTTATTGACTTAGATTCAAACATATATACTAGATAGAGCATAGTATTAATATATAAACGTACATATATGTATGTTCATAAACATGTATACTCAGGATATATTGTATTGATTTGTACATTAATAATTTACTATTAATAATGTAATTGACGATTATAGGTATCTAATTTGTGTCAAATGCAGGTTTAGTCTAATGGCTGGATCAATACACTAAACAAAATGTAGCACTCAATATATATAGATTAATAATAAATATTTCCGAAGCATTGTGGAAACATAAGTGTTATACCGGGTGGTCGCCAAGTTATCTATTGGAAATAACTAAATAACATTCTAATTTAAATATTTAATATATAGCCAAAATTCCAAGATTTATCAAATGATATATATTAATTGTACGGCTAAGAAATAGATTATTATTAAATAGCTAATGGATGAAAATTTAGTAAAATTCCACCGACGACAGAATATTATTACCTGGTCCCTAATAAGTAACTTAAGACATTCTAAAAACAACTCGGACGGAAGTCCTTGGTAGCGCAGAGAATAGAGCGTTAGTCTAGAGAACTAAAGGTCGTGGGTTCGAGTCCCACCTAAGGACGAAATTTTTCAATAAAAATTTCGTATAATTAGCGTTATAATTGTAGATAACAATATTTATATTTCAAATTACTTCGCGGAATAACATCCTAATAAAATATTAAATATAGCCAAATTTCCAAGATTTATCAAATATATATATATATATATATATATATATATATGAAATGATGGTTTCTCGGGTTCTTGGCCGCGTGTGAGATGTGTCCTGAGAAGGATTGTTGTCAACAATCCTTCTCAGGACACATCTCACACGCGGCCAAGAACCCGAGAAACCATCATTTCATCATACAACCGCGAGAACATCAAAATTATCATATATATATATATATATATATATATATATATATTTAGTGTTTATAAGAATTTTATTTTTCTTATTTATTTTATTGGCCGTGTCTTAATATTAAAAATAATAGATTTTTTATTGGTTTTAGCGACCTTTATTGAATTTTGATGTTTTGACGAGGTTTCGACTTTTATTAATTCAGTCTTTTTCAAGTAACTGGAAACAAGAAATATTACAATGAAAACATGAGAACTGTGTTGGTTTCGTGTGATAGACATAAAAATTAAATTATCAATTTTAAATTTAAAATTAGATTAAAAAATGAATTACAAATTAAGTTAACATTTAACGTTGAAAATTAAATTAAAATTAAATTAAAAATAGCTTAAATGAATGTGTAGGGAGACATTAAAGTGATTAACATCTGTATGAATAAATTGGAAATTTGAATTACACTACAAATATAGTAAAGAGAACAAAGAAATGACAATATAAACTCACCGTTATTGTTTGTTTGGTTTTCAAGGGTACGCATTTTGTGCAAACATGTGTTTTTTATGGACATCCGAGACCCATTTATCTTAAGGAACGACCGTACTTGTGCGGATATTGTAAGTGACTAAGTCTTTAGTTTGAGGGGTTTAATTTCTGTTCTTTGGAATAGCAAAGTGGTCAAGACCGTATTTAGGGGTATATAGTTAAAGTTGTTTTTTCTAATGGGAGCTATTTTTATTTCAGTTGTGTCTTGTGCGTGCAGGTGGGTTTTTTGATTTAATCTATTGTTTTATGAGTTTTGACAGTCCATCGATTTCGTTTCTGTCGTTGATTGTTTTGCTGTTTTTGAAAATATGTATCATTTCTAAGACTTTTCTAGCTTTTGTGTTCTTTTTTTGTGTTATTACTTTTGTGTTTTCTAAATCAAAATTATGTTTAAGTGTCTATTACCCACTCAAAGCCTCAAAGCCTCAAAGAAGGCATTATCTCGTTTGTTAGTAGCTCCAAATATCTGTTACCAGTTAAATTGTAATTAAAGATGAAAGGACCTATTAACTGATTATCTAAAACGAAAAAAAGAGTTTCAAAAACAAAAAAAAATGTAAACAAAATGTCATACCAATTAAACCGCACCAGACATTAAAACCAAATCGAACTTGAAATCTTCTTTGATTTACCAAATGTGGATTTTCAGTAGACCAATGATGATAGTTATTCCTATTGAACACTCCACAATTGGTAAATCGTGTTTCATCTGTCCATAGTATTTTCCTAGGAAAATTAGCGTTATATTCACATTTTTGAAGGTACCACCTGCTAAACTGTAATCGTAGGAGATTGTCATTATCACTTAAACCTTGTACAATTGTTGGTTTGTAAGGGTGATACTTGTTTTTCGTCAAGGTTCTGTGAACAGTAGATTTTGAAATCCCTGTTTCTCGTGTCACACGACGAACTGATGTGCTGGGATTGTTCCAAACGTTCTGCAAAATATTATTTAGACGTGTATCAGTATCATTAACTTCATAGTTAGCTCGTTTTTGTTCGAAGCTTCGAAAGTTTTTTAATTTGCTAACTAGTCTTCTAAAAATTGTCCTGTGTGGCTGTTGTCTTTCTGGAAAACGCTCTGCATAACTCGTGCACGCATTTTTAGTGTTTCTATTTGCTTTGAAATACACTTCCAACATATCAACTTTTTCTTCGTTTGAATATGTATGTGCCATTATCAATACTTATAAATCTTAATACTTGACAACAATTACTTATCACTAACTACAAGTAGTTTTAATTAACTTATCTCTGCAGCACTAATTGTACTTTGACAGGTTATCGTTTTGTTTCATTGTCAGAATACATTTGTCATTGACGTTTGACGGAACATAATGTCTTTGCTAGTGATACACGCTCAGAGGTTAGAATTATCTGACATTTGATGTAAAACCAAATACAAATCTCCCCACTACTTTTAATCCTGCGCGAACTTACCCCTCCTCGCGCCAACTTAATTGGGGTTTGCTATACTTAGAATATCTTTTCACTTTCATTTGACATTGGTGTTTAATTTCTCAGCCTACTAATTTCATATTAAAGATTAATTTACGTTTTTATTAATATTTTATTAATATATGACCAAATCACGAATGAAATGGTTATAGGGCTTGGAGAAAAAGGGATAGAGATATTAACTAGAATAATTAATATGGCATGGAATACTGGGGAAGTACCGGAGGATTGGAAGGTGGGGGATATTTTGCCAATATTTAAGAAAGGAGACTCTATGAATTGTGCCAATTATAGAGGTATAACTCTACTCAGTGTCGTAGCAAAATTATATGAAAGAATTTTAGATGAAAAGTTAAGGGACAAAATCGAACAACAACTAGAAGAACCTCAGAGTGGATTTCGCAAAGGCAGAAGCACACAAGACCACATATTTGCGATTAAGCAATTAATGGAGAAGATCAACAGAAGGAGAGATGTTTGCTTGGCGTTTCTGGACTTGGATAAAGCATTTGATAGAATACCGAGAAAAATGGTATGGGAAAGTCTTAGGAAAAGAGGAGTGAGCAAAAAATTGCGAATAGCAATTGAAAGCCTGTATAGAGGAAATAGAAATTATGTTAGAACAGATAATATGGAGTCAGAGGAATTTAGGGTAGAAGAAGGGTTAAAACAAGGAGGTGTCCTCAGTCCCACATTATTTATAGTAATAATGGATGACATACTAAAAGAAATAAGCACTAAAACCAAGAAAGTGAATATTGGATATAGAAATCTAAGACCTGTAAAGCTGGGAGAATGCGCCTTTGCAGACGACATTATGATCTGTGCAGAAGGAGAAAAGCAGTTACAAGATAATTTGAAAATGTGGGAAGAAGAATTAAATAAGAGAAAAATGAAAATTAACACACAAAAGTCCAAAATAATGAGCATAGGAAAGCAACAAAGAATAAATGTAAGGATAGGAACAAAGAAATTGGAACAAGTGGAACGTTACAAGTATTTAGGAATAATTATACAAAGTGATGGAAAAATGGATGAGGAAATAACAGAAAGGATAAATAATGCATCAAAAGTGTATCACACCCTGAGTAAAACCTTCATAGGAAAGAAAGAAATTAGTCGGAAAACAAAAATTACAGTATACCAAACTATATATAGACCAATACTCACCTATGGCAGCGAAAGTTGGGTCCTAAACAAAAGGATGACAAGCAGAGTCCAATCCATGGAAATGAAGTATCTAAGACGAATTAAGGGAGTAACAAGAAAGGATAAAATAAGAAATGAGTTAATACGACAGGAATTAAATGTAAAATCAATCATTGAAACAATTGAACAAAATCAACTGAGATGGTTCGGACACCTAGTACGAATGAACGAGAAAAGACCAACAAAAAACATTTGGCAAGCTAGAACAAGCGGGAAAAGAGACAGAGGCAGGCCAAGGAAAACGTGGAATATGGCGATAGCAGAAATACTGAAGGGGAGAAACAAAGAATTTGGAGAAGCTATGAAGGAAGCCAGGGACCGGGAAAAGTGGAAGGAATTCATATATTAGAGAAAGGAAACCTTTACACCGTATGGTAGAAAAGGTCTTGATTATATATATATGTATATATATATATATATATATTAATATTTTCCTTATAAATAAAAATTTTTCAGGCATGTTATACATCGTTGAAAAGCACATTTTGAGGACTACCTAACAAACCCAAAATCCAATATGGCCGCCATATGAAAAACAAAAGATAGTGGTAATAACTTAAAAACAAATGACAATCGGGGGTTTCTGTTTGTATCAAATAATTTGTTTTAAAAAAGTGTCTGAACAATGTAAAACTTTAAAAGAGGTTAGACTAAGCGTTATCGAGTTATTGAGGAATAACAAAATCTGCAAATTTTTGATTTTTCAAAATATTTTAAAAATTTAAAAAGTTAGATCAAATTTGAAATGAGATTTGCCGCGAGTATTGAATTCTGCAAAACATTCCCCATTTAGCCGTTATTCTATATCTTCTAATAACCGAGATACCAATGGTGAGCATCGAAATTGGGACACACGGTATATATATATATATATATATATACATATAATAACTTCGTGACCTTGGTTTGATATGGTAAACCTAATCAGTAGGCGATTAAAGGTCTGTATATTACTTCAAAATATATGTATTTAAAAAACTCTACATGTTTCGGCGGTACGCCTTTATCAAGAGTATACAAAATATAAATGACAGAATATAAATGTCAAGTAATTAAGTTGCTATATAACTTAATTACTTGACATTTATATTCTGTTATTTATATTTTGTATACTCTTGATAAAGGCGTACCGCCGAAACATGTAGAGTTTTTTAAATACATATATTTTGAAGTAATATACAGACCTTTAATCGAATACTGATTAGGTTTACCATATATATATATATATATACATATATATATATATATATATATATATATATATATATATATATATATTTATATATATGTATGTTTGTATGTTATGGTAAATTCAATTTGTTGGCGATTTAAGGTCTGGTTTTACTTCAAAATGTATATATTTAAAACAATCCTACATGTTTCGGCAAATGATGCCTTTTTCAAGAAATATAAAATATTTAATATATATATTCCTTGAAAAAGGTATCATTTGCCGAAACATGTAAGTTTGTTTTAAATATATACATTTTAAAGTAAAACCAGATCTTAAATCGCCAACAAATTTAATTTACCATATATATACAGGCTGATTCATTTTCGGCCCTCACCATGGGGATCTCTCTTATTATTGGAGATAGAGTATAGGTTTAAATTTGGCAAAGTTGTTAAATTTTGTGTTTGTTATAAATCCGTAAAGAAAATAGACCTGTGACAAATGACCTTCGTTATTAAAAAAAAAACGCGAAAACCCCATTTTCTTCTTTACCTGTAGCACCGACATTTGGCCTTGTAGCGAAAAAATAAAAACACATCCTTGTGACCATTTCTAAACCTCTATCCAGTGGTGTACTCTAAATTTTTATACGACGTTTCGTTTCTTTCTGGCCATCATCTACTATCTAATTTTTTATAGGCGCCATATTGGATTTAGACATCTTCAGAAAGAGTTTTTTTCTGATTTTAACCATGTACCACATGCTGACTATAGTTTTTGACATTAGGTTTTATTTGAAAGAAAGATTATAAGATTAAATAAGGTAGCCTTTGGAATTTCAATCTGTCAAACATTTCATTTATTGTTCATTAATAATACAAAAATGTCATACACTAACGAAGAGAAACGAGATATGATAAGTATTTTTTATTCTCCGAAACGAAATTCAACAGTAGCGAGTACAAGGTAACAAAAACATTAATAAAAATACATAGAAAAGTAAACAATAAACAATTACAGTAAATGTTCAATTATCTGGCCATCTTCGGTAATGCACAATTGGGCACGCCTTCTGGCATTTTGTACTGCCCTTTGTATAGTTCTTCTAGGAACTGCATCGAAGGCATTCTGAAGTCTGTCTAGTAATTCTTCAATGTTTTGTGGCGCATCTAATTTATAAATATTATTTTTAACATATCCCCATAAAAAAAAATCTAGCGGACTTAAATCAGGTGATCTCGCAGGCCATTCAACAACTCCCCTATTTCCAATCCAACGGTTTGCAAACTCTTGATTTAAGAAATTTCTAACAACAGCTGCATTGTGTGCTGCTGCGCCATCTTGTTGCCACCATAAATATTGTAAATGATTTAATGGGATATTGTCGTCAAGATAGTCAGATACGTATGTACGTAAAATGTTTATCATTTTTATATTTTGTACGTCAATTTTATTATTTTTCAACTCTACATTTCTTACCCCAGAAGAAGCGACAAAATCTGTTGCGAAATATAGGGATATTTAATAAAGGAGTTTTTTTCTTAATTGACCGCTTACCCGAATTTAAATTAATTTTTATATATATATATATATATATATATATATATATATATAACTTCGATATTAGTATACCTGAAATATCAAGGGATAAGGGCTTCTAAAAGAACATCATCGACTTCGTTAAGAAGTATTGTAAAAGAGCCACTTAAGAACGGCGGGTGAGCCATTTCCAGAATTTCATCTAAGAGATCAAAGGTGCTCCTTAGAGGGTTTAAGGGTCGTTTAGGATACACTTCTACCTTCATACGCTAAACATTCATTTTGGAAATGTATAATAACAACGCCGTTGAACAGTGGACCTTAATTTAATGAAATTTATATATTGATAATTTCCGAGGGTTCGTAACGGCAGTGTTGTGTTACTAATTGTAATTTACAGCCTGTTTAGTTTCTGTGTAGCTAGTTTTGCGGTTGATATCGGGAGTGTGAAATTTAATACACTTTATTTTGAAATGTATGTTTGTATATATATGGAAACCGACATTTGGGGCAAGTATGGATTTAGATTTTCTAGTTGAGTAAAATCAAAACGGAATATAGTAGATGGTAAAGCTGAAGACATGCTAAATGGTGTTTAATTTTTGTTTAAATAATTAATGTTTACTTACAATCTAGCTTATATGTATGGGCAAAGAATGAGTAATTTTCTGAATGTAATTACGCTTTTCGTCAATAATGTTTTGATATTATTTTACTTGTAATGTTAATAGTAATAATAATAATCTTGATTCGCCCAACAGTGGTTGCTACTAACAGGGCAATATACACTCATGGACAAAAAATTCTGGGCCCTGAAGTAAGTGTCTGTTATCATAATTAAAATTCTTTTTTTGTTCTTTTTTCACAAGACATGAAATGTTATCCATGAAATGAGAATTGGAAATGAAAGAAGATACAAAAAATTTAATTTATCAAAACAGCCAAAAGGAAAACAATAATAATAATGAACCCAAAAAATCTTGGTGTGCTCTTGATTCAGCTTTTATCTGGCGTATTGAAAGGTCATTTGAGCTGTCAGTACTGACACTTATTGTCTGGCAATATGCATGCAGAAAATGTAGCGCGAGCAGTAGCTTTGAACAGTATTCGATATATCGCTGCTGTTTTGAATATTCCCAGGAGTATCGTCTAAGACACCGTCAAACTGGGGAATACGCAAAAAAGCCAGGATCAGGGAGATCTCGTATCACAAACCAGCGAGAAGACCTTTTTATGGTGTTATCTACACTACGCGATCGTGGTTTACCATCAACAAATGTGTCTTGCGTTCTGCACAAACCGTTCGCCAAAGATTGAAGGACTACGGACTAATGTCAAGGAAACCTGGTGCTTGTCTTTTTTGATCCCAGCTCATCGTCTTCGGCAACTACGGTTTGCCCGTGAACATAGACATTGGACAATGGATCAACCTCTGGAATCTCCGTATTGATCACGGATTAATCTCTCGGTTTTGTCTGCGTTCACCAGAAGCACGAGAGCGTGTGTGAACAAGGACATGTGAACGATTTTTAGCGTGTTGTATATCTCCTGAACGGCATTTGGGGGAGACAGTATTATTGTTTGGGATGGCATTTCACTGTACGCCAAAACTGAGGTTGTTCTCATTGAAAATGGTACCACGACGGCTCTTAGGTACATCAACTCTAGAAATTCTAAAAATTCTAGAAATTCTAGAAATGTGTTATTGTGTGCTTTCTAGTGCTTTTGGGGCGGTAGGTATCGGTACATCTGATCCATGAGGAACTGGTCGAATAGCAGAGTCAAGATTGGGATACACAATTTGTTTCTTATTTTTTCTGTTGAATCCTTGATCATTACACGAACAAAAATAACAATCATCACTGTGATTTCTAGGCTCTCGCCATACCATAGGAACACCAAAGCTTAAACATTTCTTCCTACCTTTTTGCCAGTTTCTTAATGCTTCAACGCAAACGGAACAAACAGTATGAGGAGCCCAGGACTTGTCTTGGTCGCCAATTTTTACACCAAAATAAGCGTGGTACACATTTTTCACAAACGAAGTTATAGTTTGCCTCTGCTTTACTACGACATAACTACCACAGATATAACAAAAGTTATTCGGATTGTTCACGCAATGCCTTCTTTCCATATTTATACATTCTAGAACACTTAAAATACGCAACAACGAAGACAACAAGCGCGCGGACACAGTAGCACGACGAATAACACAACCAAACTGCACATAAGCAGGTTTCAACGTGGTATTGACGCTTCTGCGCCGACTCTGTTGCTTTGCTGAGAAATCTAATATTAACCAGTGTTGCCAAATCACATTTAATTTCATAAAAATCAATTCATTTACAAATCATGCCTAACATGGAACAAACATATTCTTGTCATAGGTATGTATATTAATATTAACATTTTTAAGATATAGAGCGCCATAAAAAAAATTTACGTGATAGAGCAAAAATATGGCGTTTTTTGGAATAAGGGCCCCCAAACATATACAAATTAGCAAACAACTTTCAAACATCAAAATCACTGTAGACCTGTGTAATTAAAGTACCATATAGAGCAGAACAACATAGATACGTAACCGATTGCAAGTAGAGGATCAAAATATTGTAAAATTTGCTCTTCTGGGGTTCTTAAATAAAACTAACGGTAATTTAAACACACACTATATTAACAATAAAAACATAATACACTAAATAACAATTTAAAACTGTAACAATAATAACATTTACTTATATTTACATTTATGTAACAATGTTTGTATATTTATTTCGCATTCACTAGGTCGCCATAACTTGTTGAATTCATCTCTAACCACTTCCTCGACGGCTTATATATCAGCGGCCGCATATTCTAGGTCTACCCGGACTTCTTTCGTATTGTTCTCGAAAGTCCGAGAGACTTGATAACGTACTGTCGGATGACTCATCACAACATCTTAGATCAAAGGTTATCTATATTCATTAATAATAAATTGTCAGCAGAAATAACTAATCACGTAAAACCAGAAGCTTCCTAAGAATTAGGTATGAGAAGTAACTATGAAATGGAAGTAAACGAAAAGATAAACCCACTTTCAACTGAATTGCTAACCTTAGCGATACAGGAAAGTAGATTTCTATTAGAATTCGAAAATAATTTTTCTAGATAATATGGAGCTATACCCAGTAAAATCCCCATCTAAAAAACTTATTTACCATTAGGGTGTATCGAGTATTATAACGAGGTCAGCATCTGACTAAGGGGATATTCTCGAGGACAGTGGCGAGCATCATGCGAAATGTTCTGCGAATTGTGGAGAGATTGTGCTTTGAGATGGGATTAACTGTCAATCTACAAAAAAACAATTTCCTAACTTTCACCAACGTGAGAAAACTACATGATCTTGGTAGCGTAAGGCTGTTCGGACACGAGTTAGAATTAACCAATTAAGTGAAGTATTTAGGCATTACACTTGATGCCAAACTGAATTGGAGCAGGCACCTAGTCACTGTGGCAGACAGGGTGACGCAGCTCTTCTCTGGAGATGCAACAGAGCTATTGGAAAGACCTGAGGACTAAAACCAAATGTGGTAAACTGGTTGTACACAGCAAAACCAACGATTATCTATGGGGCAGCTGTCTGTTGCAGGAGGACGGAGCTGACATTGTCGGTGGGGCTCCTTATGACTCTCCAGCGACAGGCTCTGTTGGGAATCACGGGAGCTATAAACACCACGGCAGCCGCCCCCATGAAGGTCATCGTGGGTCTCTCTCCGCTGGAACTATTTGGAGGCCATGGCTGCGATCCTGAGGTTGAAGGTCAATGGCGCATGGTGTTATAATAATATGGATCGGGATCCCGGACGGGACAGGGAAGCCCCTGGATTAGAAGGGATTAAAAATGTATATAGAAAATAAAATATTTAAGGAGCAGACTACTTCTGCAGGTTAGGAGCGTAATTGTAAATAGATAAGCAGGCCGCGGACTAGTTCAGTATTAGTTTAGTTGTAAGATTAGTTAGTTTAAGTATTTAGATAGATTTGACAGAACACAAGTTTAGGATGGTGTGGTGCCACTAGGCTGAGCACCGGAATTAAGGGTAATGCCATGTACCATGTACCTCGCATTATCGTAAGTTCAGTAAATAAAGTGTTCTAATAAGGTTGTAGGGAGTCGGAGAAATATCACAGGGACTATACTGGGCGAACAGATACTTCAAATGCCAGCAGTATGGCACCTGAGATTATGTTAATAGCTAAGCTGAACATATTAACATCTATCAAGGAACAGGCAAAAAGTCGCTGCAAATAAATGAGTGATTGTGGTGTCGGCACCTGATACACGGATGGATCACAATGCAATCGGCGCACAGGTGCAGATATATACGGAATGTGCCCCAAAAGGAAGATATTGCTAAGTCTAGGCAAACATATGGCTGAATTGTTTGCAGTCACAGCTTGCGTCGAGGGGGAATTCTGGAAGCCGGTTGTGCAAAAAAAAAGTCAACATAATGACAGTTAGGCGGGTATTAAAGCCGTTATGAATCCATCAACTGGTGAAACATTGTAAACAACTCCTCAATAGACTGGCACAAGACAATACTGTGGCGCTGATATGGGTATCAGGACATGAGGGAATTAAAGGCAATAAGACGAACTGCTCAAAGCAGGTTCTAAGAGGAACTTCAAGACCAGAACCTGTATATGGAATCGCCAAGGGTTCCGCTAGAAGGAGGAGGAGCAGAAGAAGAATAAGAAAAAGAAGAAGAAGATGAGGAAGAAGTAACCATCATTATTTGAGCAAAAACAAAAACTAGTACAATATATAGTACTAGTACAATAGATATACTCGTCTACAGGTGCATGTACGGTGTTGATACTAAATTGTCAAAATATTGACTCCGTAGATATGGCATTCGATAGGATGCGCACATGAAATTGGATACCCACTCAAAGCTTGAAAGATAATGCTAGCTAGCACGTGGTTTTTAAAGAGATGGAGAGATTGTAGTGAATCGTTATGTTTCATCTGAACACTGCTGAAATCTTCACTTTAAAAAAAAAAAATATAAATGTTATTAACGAAAAAGAAAAAAGAAGTTTAGTAATTATGAACCCTCAACCTCCTAAATTATACTCATTAATTAAATTACAAAACTACCCCATCAGATCAGTTGTTTCTTATGCTACTGCACCTTCTGTTAAAATATCTAAAATACTTATTTATATCACTAACCCGGTAATTAAAACTGAAATTTTAGATTTGTTAAATATAATTCTGAAACAAAATTACTTCCAGTTTAATAATTCACACTTGTAGGGAAGGACTAATTATGGATAAACCCTTAAGTTCATTACTATCAGAAATTTTTCATGAACCACTTAGAATCCATCATTTTTAATAATCCCCTAAGATAGAATATTTTCTTTTGGCATAGATATGTAGACGATATTGTATTTTGTTTCACTGGAACACAAAGACAATTAATTAAACTTGCTACTGGAATTAGTCAATTCTATTCATAGAAATATTGAATTTACCATGGAACAAGAAGTAAAGATTTGCATTAATTTTTTGGATTTAACTATTAAAGAAATCAACAATAAATTAGAGTTTGATATTTACCATAAAGAATCTTATACTGACATAACTATACATAATTCGTCAACACATTTCATACAACACAAATTAGCGAGTTTCCTTAGTTTCTTACATAGATTAATTAATTATCCACTATCTAAAGAAAATTATGAAAAATAATTAAATTTAGTCAAACAAATAGCTATCAATAACGGCTACACAGATACTTTATTTGAAAATATGCTGAAAAAAAAACTTTTCAAAAAAGCAATCTCTATGGTATATCCTGCAATAAAGGATAAGGGAAATTCAAAATTTAGATTACAAACGTACACTGGGATATCTAATAAGCATATTTCAAGTTACTTAAAAAAAACTTAATATAATAATAATAATAATAATATAACTTTATTTAGCAACTGCTATGTACGTGCACAATAAATTTTGAAAATATAAACTATGAAACTTAGAACAATAACAGAAGACTTAAACTAAAAGTTTTCCTAACAAATTCAATTACAAGGATCTTAATCTAAATCTATATCTAAATCTATTCAAACTACCACTGGATTTCATGTGCGTAGGTAAACTATTAAACAGTTTCCGTCCGTTCACAAACACATTCTTGGTTGTTTGCACTCTATTATAGTTTTCAATATAATAATCGTTGGTATTTCTGGTTCCGTAGTTGTGAATTTGATCGACCGTTGTCAATTTTCCACTTAAGTAAGGAGGCATTATTCCAATTTTAATTTTATAGGTGAAAACGATAGTCTTATATACTATGTATTGTTTTACACTTAATAAACTTAAAGTTTCTAGCATTAGATTAATTGGGGTATATCTGTTACATTTTAATACTATTCGCAAAACCTTATTCTGTAGTTTTTGGAGTTGCTGCATCTCATTTCCATTTATACCAAATAAAATGGCAGAGCAAAAATCAAAGTGTGGCGCTATCAAGGATTTAAGCAACAACAGTCGGGCAGTGACAAATTATGACTAAATCTATTTAAGAAAAATATCTTCTTGGAAATTTTATTAGATAGGTATTGAACGTGAGTTTTGAAATCTAAATTAGTATTCAATATTACCCCCAAATATTTCATATTCTCAACTCCGTCTATTTTCTTGGAGTCCATAGACAAATCTATATCATTAAAATTCAATTTAGAAATCTTATATTTAGTACATATTATCATGAACTTAGTTTTACTGAAATTCAGTGCCATATTATTCTCACATACCCATTTATACAATTTATTTAATTGGACAGTCATGCTATCCACCATCTCCCTAATATCATCACCAACTATATAGATCATGGTGTCGTCAGAAAACATACATATTTCGCAATTATCAACCGCTTTGACTATATCATTAATGTACAGAATAAACAATAGTAGACCTAACACTATTCCCTGGGGCACTCCGTATTTTGTAATAATCTTATCAGACATCTCATTTATATATTTGACTACTTGATATCTATTACTTAGGTACGATTCAAACCATCCTAATGCTAATCCAGATATTCCCATTTTATTTAATTTACACAACAACAAGGCTCTGTCAACAGTCTCAAAAGCCCTCTTGAAGTCTAAGAATACAGTCAAAACAAACTTGCCTTTATCAATTACTTTCGCCCACGCATCGCAAACACTCAGCACAACCGTTTCACACGAATGATATTTTCTGAACCCCGACTGATTCGACTCAATTAGAGAATTTTTTCCACAATATTCCATTATTTGGACTTTTACACACGTTTCCAAAACTTTTTCATATGGACACATTTTTCAAAACTAATAATAATTTATCTAAACATATTAAAAACAATAAAGATAAAACAGATCAAAATAAGAAGTCTGGAGTCTATAAGTTAATGTGTGGATGCGGTAAGATATATGTCGGTCAAACAGGAAGATCGTTTGAAAAACGCATTGTTCTTCGTTTAGAAATAAGAAATAATATTCCACTTTTGCGAAACATCTATCAGAAGGAAACCTTTTAATATAGATTTATTTTAAAAAGTGAAGATTTGAACCGTAGTTTTATTTCTATTTTAAAAATATGGATCTTTATCAAGTAAAAGCCGAATCAATTCAATTATGAACACTGTAATCTAACAGCAATTTTTTATGTTTCATTAAAAAAAAAAAATGAACGGTATATGCAAAAAGGTTAAAGCGATGTAAAATATGATCCTCGAAGGCAGTAAAATAAACTATTTGCTATGAATCAAAAGTTTTTCTATCCTAGCTTAAGTAATTCAAAGCGTCAATAACAGATTCAATTACCAACAAAAGACAAAATATCAGATTATTGGTCCGGAATTTGGAGTATACCCCTCAAGCACAGAAATGCAAAATGGCTGACGGATGAAAGAAGGAAGGTAAGGAACGTCAGAACAATGATAAACTGGCGGATTTGTGACACTGAGACATCCTGTATGCCACACAGAGACACGTGACAAATTTAGAAATTCAAACAGATTCTAAAATTATAGAAAGTAAATCTTGCATCACTTGCCTGAAATAATCCGTCAGTCCACGATATAATTACAGTTACTCATAAGAAGACACGTTTTCATACGAAAGCAAATAATAACGAAATTAGTACAATTTAATTACACTACGACAATACTATAAACTGAACTGAATCAAGTTATCGATGGGCATCAATCTCTTCTGGAGATATCTATTATTAGAGAAAAGTCTAATTAATATTTTATTAATTATAAGTAGCTTCAATAACCATATTGTAAACACATCAATATAATAAAGTAATGGTAATAATTTCAATTAATTGAAGAAACTATACGCTTTCAATTTTAAAAAGATGCAACCTTTGCATCAATAATAATGTTGGTCATTTTGAACACTTGTAAATAGGCAATTGACGAAGGAGATACTTGTTGAAACTTCATTATAACGCTAAGAAATAAGTAATTAAACTTCTAGTTTCAAAAATTCTTTTGTTGTAAATACACTACAACATTGTTTCGTCATACAATGGCTTCATCAGGTGGATGAAATACTGAATATGTACCTACAATACAAGTTTGAATATTTATGTGAAAATTATTGGGGAAATGGTGGTGGAAAAATTAATTTCTAAACAATGATTTGCGAAAGTTGAATCTGTTTTCTTTTCTTTATGGCTTCTCTCGTGTTCTTTCATCCTAATTTTGAATTTACTCCCCGTTTGTACTATGTATACCTTATTACAATCTTCGCATGTTAACTTATATACACCAGAGTTTGATCCTTTGTCTATTTTATCTTTGTTGTTTTTAATAATGTTCTGTATAATATTGTCTGTTTTAATTGATATATGTTCGTTATTAAGTTTTTTAATGAAAGTACCAATTTTTTCCGAAATTTTTTATTAGTAAGTGATTGAATTGTAGGAATTAATTATCTTGTATTTTAATTTTGGGTAAACTAAGGAAAGGGTTTTAGATTTTTGTTGGCTATTCAGGATGTTATTGATAAAATTTATAGAGTAACCATTGTCTATTGCTATTGTGTATATTCTATTTAGTTCAAGATCGAAATGACTTTTACTCATAGGTACATGAATTAGTCTATAACGCATGTGTTAAATATCATTAGGCATAGGGAATACGTATGAGTACATACGATGTATATGTATATGGAAAAGCCGATCCAATGCCGGCGAAGACCGCGACGGCCGGCAACGATTGTCTCCGATTGTTTTGCAAATACAAGTTAGCAGTAATCATTTGACCATCGACATAGGTACTTGTAATGCGTTCTAAAATAACATTTACGAATTGCAAGGGACTTGCTTTTCTTATTTCTTTCAGTAGATGCAGGAAATTTTTAAGCTGCGGTGCGTCGCATAAACAAAAGCGTAATTCTAATAATTAAATTAAAGAATAATCCTAATAAAATAAGTAAAAAAGGATTCTAAAAATTATAATAAATTATACAAGAAGTTCAAAAATTCCTCCTTGCACAGCAAGACATTGTCCTAGGCGGTCGTAGAAATTAGCCCTTACATTTGCTAACATGTCGGCAGTTAATGAATTCGCAGACTCAGTTATTTTTTCTCTCAAGGCAACTTTTTTTTCTGCTTTACCAGCTTCATGAGTATAACCAATATTTTTTAGATATCCCCACAAAAAGAAATCATTTGGAGATAGATCAGGAGATCGCGGGGGCCATTTAATGTTTCCTGTTCCAGTAATAAGACGGTCAGGAAAAGTATTTCCTAGAAATTCCTTTACCCTCACTGCATTATGTGCTGGACAGCCATCATGTTGAAACCAAACGATTTCCTGATTTATTCCAATGTTTTGAATGGCGGTAAGTATTTGATTTTTCAGTAATTCGAGATACTTATCGGCATTTAATATACAATAAATAAAATAGGGGCCTATAGAATGGTCACCTAAAATACCGGCCCAAACGTTTAGTTTTTGAGGATACTGAGTGCGATTTGCAAAATGCCTATGTTGATTTTCCGAAGCCCAATATCGAAGAACAGAGGGAGTGTGCTTTCCGTGTAATGGAAAAGTTGATTCATCGGTGAAGAGAATATTTTTAACGAAATTTTCATCTCGATGTATCTTTTCCATAACGTCTTGACCAAATTCCATTCTCCGGAAATTGTCCTCGCGAAATATTTCTTGAGTTTTCGAATATTTGAAACATTTTAAACCATTACGTTTCCAAATACGTGAAATAGTTGTGTTACTTGTACCCAATTCCTCGGCAGCACTTCTAGTAGATCTCGTGTTATCAACTTCCACAATACTACAAATTAATACATCCCGCTATTCTCTTTCCTCAATTTTTTGTGGTGATACCTCTCTGGGTTTGCATTTCGTACAGTTATTGAGACAGAAACAAGTTTCAAATTTATTTATAATATTATAAATTGTTTGTCTGCAAGGTACAGAACGGTCTGCAAAAGTCAGCGCAAACAAATTCATGCACACCATTGCAGACTTGCCAACATAAAACTATTTTACTAACTGAAGCTTTTCAGTGGGTGTATAAAGAGCCATTATACATTAATTTTATTGTACGGTTTCAAACTGTAACGGGCGCAGCTAGACTGAATGCAAAATTTACAGTCAATCGGTATCGGAGACAATCGTCAGTCGTCACGGTCTTCTCTGGCATTGGACTGGCTTTCTCATGTACCTATACATTGTATGTACTCATACGTTGATTCTCTATGCCTAATGATATTTAACACATACGGTATACCATTGATTGGTATGCTGATAATTGGTGGGTTATAGGATGGAAAGACTTAGCGTGTATTGTGGTATCTGTATGTGTTCGTTTATGGTATGTAGCGAACTCGTGTTTATTAGTTTTATGTGGTATGGTTAAATCTAGAAAATTAATGCTATATTACTATATTAATTACTATATTCATTTTACTATAGAAACATAAATAAATAAAAGCATTAATTTTCTAGATTTAACCACACAAAACTAATAAACACGAGTTCGCTATATACCATAAACCAACACATACAGATACCACAATACACGCTAATTCTTTTCATCCTATAACACACAAATTATCAGCATACCAATCAATGTTATATAGACTAATTCATGTACCTATGAGTAAAATAATTTCGATCTTGAACTAAATAGAATATACACAATAGCATTAAACAATGGTTACTCTATAAATATTATCAATAACATCCTGAATAGCCAACAAAAATCTAAAACCCTTTCCTTAGTTTACCCAAAATTAAAATACAAGATAATTAATTCCTACAATTCAATCACTTAGGAAAAATTTCGGAATAAATTGGTACTTTCATTAAAAAACTTAATAACGAACATACATCAATTAAAACAGACAATACTATACAGAACATTTTTAAAAACAACAATGATAAAATAGACAAAGAATCAAACTCTGGTGTATATAAGTTAACATGCGAATATTGTAATAAGGTATACATAGGATAAATGGGGAGGACATTCAAAATTAAGATGAAAGAACACGAGAGAAGCCATAAAGAAAAGAAAACAGATTCAACTTTCGCAAATCATTGTTTAGAAATTAAACATAGATTTAATATAGATTTCAAAATTTTACACATTCAAGAAAAAAGTAAAAAACTTAACCTGTTGGAAAACTTAGAAATTAATAGATACAATAGTTTAGGATTAGCTTTAAATGACCAACTAGATTTAAACAACTCCCTTCTACTAAATTTAAGATTGTAAAAAAAAATTTCCACCACCATTTCCCCAATAATTTTCACATAAATATTCAAACTTGTATTGTACATATTCAGTATTTCATCCACCTGATGAAGCCATTGTATGGCGAAACAATATTGTAGTGTATTTACAATAAAAGAATTTTTCTATTTTGCGTTCGAAATGAACTCATTATGAAACCCAAAACAGTATCGAAATGAGCTTCATTTCGATACGCTTTTTTTCATTTTTCAATGTTGGCGTTGTTCGAATACAGAAATAAATATCATTGCTGTCATTTGATTTTAAGAATTTAAGTACATTTGGCAGATATGATATATGTTCGTACTCTACACAAACAACGTATATTATATACAATTGACAACAAGATATATTAGTTTCTAAGTCACTCATGTTTATATTTTTAAATAAAATATCAAGTAATGTTAACGAAAATTATAAATAATATGTAATATAATATACTTCGCGGATAGCAAGATTTAAATTTGACAATGTCAAGTATCAATGTGACCAACTGCATGCTTTATGTAAAAATTAAACTCTGAACTTCCAAATTAAATATTTCCAATTTATTAATGTAAAAAATGCAAAATAGAAAAAATAGTATAAAAAACTCGTTTCATAAGGCCTTTTGCCGCACTCGCTCTTTAGAAAACTCGCCGCTATCGCGGCTTGTTTTCTAAACTGATCTCGTGCGGCAAAATGGTGCCTTATGAAACTTGTTTTTTAATATACTATTTTGAAACTAGAAGTTTAATTACCTATTTCTTAGCGACTTGTAAATAGTTGTATTTTTTACTAATGTATTTTGAACAGTTAATTTTTAATTTAGTTTGAGGAATATATCGTTCTGAATTTTATAATTTAATTCATTGAGGTTTGGTTTATTATTTTTGCAATAAACCGAGGTACTTTGTTTTGCGTTCAAATATCGATTTGTTCAATTTTTCAAAGACCAACTCTGTTTTCAGTCATAACGAAATGAAAAATGGCTATAACTCATTTATTTAACACAATAACCTTATGAAGTGGTACATTGTTGTAACTGGGAAAATAAGCTCTTTTTAATAACTATGAGTGCCATGTAAGAAAACAAAATTTTGAATTATAATTCGGAAATAGCAAGTCCGATAGAAAATTAATTAATGCAGGTTGATAGAGGGTATAACTACCTTAATATTTTTCCTTTTCAACTTTTCTCTAAATTTAATAATAAAGTAATTAGACGAGATTAAACAAAATGGAGAAATTTAATTTTTTGCAAATATCTAGTAAGCTGTGAACTTTTGTTAAAATGCAACAGCAGCACTAAGTTAAGCTCGTAAAACTGCACTTTTTCCCTATTTAACGAAATCTCTATCTATTGATAGAGATTTCGTTAAATAGGGAAAAAGTGCAGTTATTGTTGTTCAAAGTGTCTGGTGTTAGAGTGATTTTTTAAGTTTTGAGTTTGTTTTAAGTTTTCTAGTTTATTTTTAATTTTCAATACTAATTGTTTGTCGTAACCAATCCATTCTGAAACTTTAACTGTGTAGTCTAATTCTTTCTTAAAATTCATAGGAGATAGAGGGATTTACAGTAATCTGTTGATTAAAAAATAAAAACTGCTCTCTTTATATTTGTGAAAAGTGTACGAGTGTTTATGAATGTAATTGTCTGTATGTGTTTCTTTTCTGTGGATGTCAAATTGAAAAGTATTGTCTGATAATGAATTTTTTTCAAATCTAAAAAGGGTAAAGTTTTATCTTTTTCTAATTCGTTCGTGAAACGTAGGATATTGTTTATTTAAAGTGTTTTGTTTTATTTCGTTATTTCAATATTTCACAACTGCTCAACATATAATACTATGTATTTCTGTGATGGAGCACCTGATAATTATAATAGCAAGGGTTCATTTTATAAAATATGTACATTACAGTATTTGATTTCAGGCAAAATTCCGAATTATACGTGTACAGTAGGGACTTAAAACGATTAATTATTTCTTCGGTCGATTAACTTTCCGTAGAATGTTGAAGACAAATATGAACCATTTTATCTACTTAAATATTAAACTCTAGTCTTGTACTTCCATTACGTTTATTAGAAACATCACGAAGCAATTTAAATTTAACATTATTTCTATTTTTAATATTTCAATATATCATCTGAGATTATTTGAATTTGAAGTAGTATTTATTTAAATTTATTAAATGTTAAAATTAAATTGTCGACCAAATTCATTCAGCTCCAAGTTAAAAATAATGTAAGTACAGTTCTCTCAACAAAAAGGTTGACGATCTAAGACACAAAATCAATATAATATTTTTAGGTCTGTCCATAATTTTTTTATGAATGAAAAGTTTGGAATGTCAAGAGCGACGAAGTTAAATAGAGAATAGCGGTCGGTCCGCACTGCTCTTAATATAAACAAATGTTAATGCTAATATTATAATTATTTCTTTGTATACAAAACCTGTCTTGCTTCAGTGTAATGTTTTCTTTCGCTTAAATGTTAGTAAATAACAAGTAGACAATTTTTTTAAGCGAACTTGTGTGAACTTAAAAACGTTAACTTTGATTATATTTCACATAGAAGCACATGTGCCATTTTTAACTGACATTCATTAAGATAAGGGTTGACTGTTTATATTTAGGGCAGCAGTATCTCTAAAAGAACTTCAAGTGTGATGTTTCTCTGTGTGAAATATCTTAGTATATAGTATGCAGTGCATTCTTAAAATAGCGGATAAATTCGATAAAAATTAAAAAAATAAATTCTTGGAGTTTTTCGGCTTTTATATGAAATATTTATAAATACCATAAAATTAGTATGTAATTGTGAAGTAAATGGCTCCAAAACTGACTTCTGCTTTCGAAACTAACATCTACTTTCAATAACTGACATCTGAATCATTAATATTGTCACTTTATAAGCGTTTCTAATAAAAAAGCTAACCGTAGACTTGGGTTCAAGTCCGAACGTAGACAAAATTTTTCAATTAAATTTCGTATGACTTGCTTTGTAATTTATAGACAGCAATGTTTACATTCACATTTACTTCACAATTACATACTAATTTGATAATATTTATAAATATTTCATATAAAGGTCGAAAAAACACCTAGAATTTATCAATTAATATATTAAATGAACTGCTAAGAAATCATCTATATATATATATATATATATATATATATATGTATGAAAGAATCCACATCCGTCCAGAAACGTGCAGATATCGATATTTCACTGTCGTTACAGATCATCAGTACACGATATTCGGACATAGACATGATTTTATATGTATACTTTCGTGTATATATACGAATTATATTGAATTTAATTGGAGTGAGAAATAGCAATTATTCAAATCTCCTCTCACATGCAATTGTCGCTAAATTTGTTGCGTTGATTCTACAATCTGACAAGATTACTCCTGCCGAAAAAGGAGTAATCTTGTCAGATTGTAGAATCAACGCAACAAATTTAGCGACAATTGCATGTGAGAGGAGATTTGAATAATTGCTATTTCTCACTCCAATTAAATTATATATATATATATATATATATATATATATTTATATATATATATATATATTTATATATATATAATATTTTCGTGACCTTGGTATGATATAGTAAATTTAATAAGTCGGCGATTAAAGGTCTGGTCTATTACTTCAAAGTATACACACCCAAAACAATCCTACATGTTTCGGCAATGATGCCTTTGTCAAGGATATAAAAAATATAAATGACAGAATATAAATGTCAAATAATTGAGTTGCTATGGTTTAAATTATTCAAAGATACATTCCAATTTATAATAATAAATCATGCCTTAGTATTCCAAAAAATAGATAGCAATGTGTGAACATATGTGTTGTTCGCTGCTAGCAGCTTGTGTCTCTTTCTGGGTATGAACTTGTGTGTTGGTTGCTGCTGACGACCGGTCACTAAACACACACACGAGCGCACCAACATACAAAACCCTATACTTACGCGCTCACACAAATACAAAATCACACACCCAGAGAGAGACGCAAGCTGCCAGCAGCAACCAACACACAAGTTCATACCCAGAAAGAGACACAAGCTGCTAGCAGCGAACAACACATATGTTCACACATTGCTATCTATTTTTTGGAATACTAAGGCATGATTTATTATTATAAATTGGAATGTATCTTTGAATAATTTAAACCATAGCAACTCAATTATTTGACATTTATATACTGTCATTTATATTTTTTATATCCTTGACAAAGGCATAATTGCCGAAACATGTAGGATTGTTTTGAGTGTGTATACTTTGAAGTAATAGACCAGACCTTTAATCGCCGACTTATTAAGTTTACTATATATATATATATATATATATGTATATTATAATAGAATATTAATTCTCATAGGGAAAATTGAAAGCTCTAGTTTTAATTTGTTACATTTCTATTATTATTATATAGGTATGAGATTTCTTAGAAGGTGGAAGACTGTATCATATTTATATTGTATTTTTTTAACATAGTGTGTCAAGTCTACAATTAAATTTTAAAAGTATATGACTTTCCTATATTTTCCAAAATTATTAAACATTGTGAACTTAGTTAATTTTATATACAATTGTTAATGTTTGCTAATGGCAAAGGTTATGTGAGAAGGAAAAATTATTTGCAAAGCAATAAGTTTATAATATTAATTGAAGATCAAAATTATATTTAAAATGTCAAATATTTTGGAAAACCTCTGTAAGAAAAGCGGCCAATGATCTTCAAAAGAGGAAAAGCTGTTGGGTTGCTATGGTTACTTATTGAAAAAATTGGGAGATTTTTAGCACGATAAAATTCAGTTGCATTTTGTTATATATTTTTAGAAAACATATAAAATTAGATAAGTTGAGTTATGTTTTAAAAAGGGAAGAATTTTTGCATTTAAAAGTTGAGTTATGTTTTAAAAGAGAATAATTTTTGGATTTTAAAAAGTTTAGTTATGGTCTGAAGGAGAATTAAAAAAAAACCGTTTAAACCAGGAAAATTAAAGTTACAAATGCGAAAACATTTGCCCGTACTTGATCCAATAGTATCGGATCACCCTGGATCAACATAGGAGACAGCTTACCTTGAATATTCTGGAGAACTATACACCTGAAAGATCTGTTAGGATCGTGACCATTTTTCCTGTTTGGGTAATATACAAGCTGTACGTCAGGAGAACCAAGAATTGATTGCAGAGATTAGATGTCTATAGACGAAAAATTGTGAAGTTAGAAAATATTGAGCTAAGTCTACATTATTTGGTTTACTATAAAAAATTTCAAAAATAATCATTTAAATATTGTAAGTAGGGAAGTTACATACACATTTTTATCAGAATAATTGAAACATACATGAGTGGGTAAAACCCCACCAGTTTTGTATAATACAAAGGTATTTTTAATAATATAAAATATTATTAAAAATCTTGTGTGAAGGACACAAATACAGGTTCACTATTAATGTTTTTTGTGAACGTGTCCGAACATATTCCTCCCCAGAGATGTAGATACGTATTTCATCTTTCTACAGGCAGGGGCGTACCGATGAGCCTGTAGAAAGGTGAAATACGTATCTACGTCTCTGGAGAGGGATATGTTCGGACACGTTCACAAAAAATATTAATAGTGAACCTGTATTTGTGTTCTTCACACCAGATTTGTATCTGTATATACATTTACGCTGAAATCGCCATCAAGATATAGCAAATTTCGTCCTATAAGGTGGCACTATTTAATAAGTGACATCTGACCGACGAAAGAGACTATGCCGAAAAAGGCGACCTTTCGCTTGACCAGCTATGCTGGTACATAAACGAAAAAATACGTATAGTTGTAGTCCATTAACAAGAGCCAGATGGCGGTAAATATACAAAAAGGTTTAAGTATATCAATACGTTATGTATATTGCATGTCTGTCTCATTTGTAACAAATGCGTAATACGTGCATAACGTATTGATATACTTAAACCTTTTTGTATATTTTTGTATATTTTTATTTTAATATACTGGGTTTGACTGTTAGTTGACGATCTTAAATCGTTTTGTTATTTGGTCCATATGCTGTTTTAATTTAAATTGCATTATATTTTTTATTTTTCATGTTTTAACTTTTCATATATATGTTTTTTAAAAGTTCTTAAGGCTTGTTTCTATAGTTACTTTATTTTTTATATCTAATAATTTTTATATTTTGTACGTCAATTTTATTATTTTTTAACTAACTTAACATTTTGTAAGTATTTTTACTACTGTTTTATACACTTATTTATTTTTTGTTATTTTTCTCATTAATCTTGTAGTTACCCCAGAAGAAGCGACAAAGTGTTGCAAATATAGGGTAATTTAATAAAGGAGTTTTTAATTGACCGCTTACCCGAATTTAAATAAATTTTTGATAATATATCACGGTCGAGAATTTCTTTTCAATTAATTATATGATGGGTTTCTATCAAGATATTAGTCAAACTTATGGTTATAGCACAACAAGATTAATGAAGAACTGGGCAACTTTAAACATTAAATTAGCAAAATTTCAAAATAGAAGGACCTTTTTAATAAGATGTCGAAAGTCGAACATTCTACCTAAACATGTTAGCGATGGTACTATAAGTATAGGGAAATTGCCTGCCACGAACAATATCAAGATATCTCAAGAAATTTCTAACTTCCTTAACAGGTTGAAAACTAAATCTCTTTCCCTGGAAATCAAGATTACTTGTGATACTATTTCTAAAATTACAAATAATATTATGTCAATTCAGACAACCTTGAGAGGTATTCTTCCTTTATTTATTTTTGAAGAATATCGTAATAGACTAAAGTCAGCTTTTAAAAAACATTTTAATATAGTTAAGACTTTGCATTTAAAGAAATTTAATAATTTGGTTAATGATTTTTCTAGCAGTGTTTGTCTCTTTGTTGATAACAAAAAATGGTTTAAGAATGTGTCAGCTGTTGTCATTCCGACAGATATTTCTGACTTTCTGTCACTGGGGCCTAAGTTTGCGATTCCCGTTGTTGGGCAGGATGCTGATGTTAAACGTTTCATTGCTGATGTTGAGGATGTATTAGATACCGTACCTGAGACGTCAAGAAATTCAATAAGGTGTAAAGTCGCTAACAATGTTACAAATTTCATACATAATTCACACATTCGAGTTCATTCACCTTTCAGAAACTTATTTAATAGAACTAAATCCTTCCTAAGGTCCAATCCTAATTTATACATATTACAAGCTGAAAAAAGGTAATTGCACAGTAGCTATGGATAAGACAGAATATTTAACTAAAACAGAAAATTTACTTAAAGACAATTTTATTTATAAACCCCTACACAAAGATCCCACTCTTAGCATACAAAAATCATACAATGAACTGTTAAAAAGGATACATTCTAGTGGACAATTGTCAAGTGACTTAACTAAATCCTTGACAATTTACAACGCGACCCATCCGAAACTTTACTCACTACCGAAAATTCATAAACCTGACATTCCAGTTCGACCAATCATTTGTTCCATTAATTCTATAACATATAACTTTTCAAAATTTCTTAGCAAAATTTTAACGATCGCGTTTGATACAGACAGTACATACAATATCAAAGACACGTTTTCATTTGTTAATCAGATACAAGGTCTCACCCTTCCCAACAATTATGTGTTGATTTCGTTTGATGTTATATCGCTTTTTACGAATATACCTTTACAACTAATGACAGATGTCATAACTAGTAAGTGGCACATAATCGATCCACACACTGACTTATCTAAATCAAATTTTTTGTCGTTAGTCTCTTTTATATTTAACAACACATATTTTTCGTTTAATGGGAAATTCTGTAGTCAAATATTTGGAACTCCTATGGGTTCGCCCATCAGTCCAATTTTAGCTCAGATAGTTATGGATCAGTTGTTGGAGAGTGTGATAGCTAAGTTACCATTTCAATTACCGTTCTTGTACAAGTATGTTGATGACATTGTTTGCTCTGTTCCACAAGAAAAAATAGATCTAACATTAAAAATTTTTAATAGCTACAACAAACACTTACAATTTACTGTGGAAAAAGAAAATAACAATAGCGTGCCCTTCTTGGACGTTTTAGTAATTCGTGACGTTAATAATTGTATCATTTTGAATTGGTATAGAAAACCAACTTCATCTGATCGGTTCATTAATTATCACTCTCATCATCCTCTCAATCAGAAGTATAACACCATTATAGGTATGAGAAACCGAATATCACATATTTGTCATGAAACCTTTTTAAATGACAATCTTAAAGAACTTTTCAACATCTTCGTCAACAATGGCTATCCTAAGCATATTCTTAATAAATTAATATTTAGCTCAAACTTTTTTGATGGCCCTACTGAGGACATTCCTGCAGACAGTGTGATTTACAAAAAAATCCCATACATTGGCGGTCTTACTCATACAATTGTATCACATTTTAAACAATTTAATAACATTAAAATTGCTAAATACAACATCCATACCTTGAAGAAGTTGTATAGTAAGATAAAAGACATAACACCTTTCTTTCCAAATAGTCACGTTGTCTACAGGATAGCATGTTCGGTTTGTTGTGGCGTTTATATAGGTCAGACATCACAGTGGCTAAAACAGCGCATTACTCAACATAAAAGTGATGTCCGTATTGGTAAGAGATCTTGTGCATTGGTGGACCATGCACTTGATCGTGACCATACTTTCAATTTTGTTGACGTTAAAATCTTAGACGTTGAAAATAACCATAAAAAAAGAACCTTTTTAGAAATGGTCCACATCAACAGGGACACAAATAACATAAATTATAGATCTGATACTAATGGTCTTAGTATAATTTATTTTAATATACTGGGTTTGACTGTTGACGATCCTAAATCGTTTTGTTATTTGGTCCATATGCTGTTTTAATTTATATTGCATTATATTTTTTATTTTTCATGTTTTAACTTTTCATATATATGTTTTTTAAAAGTTCTTAAGGCTTGTTTCTATAGTTACTTTATTTTTTATATCTAATCATTTTTATATTTTGTACGTCAATTTTATTATTTTTTAACTCTACATTTTGTAAGTATTTTTACTACTGTTTTATACACTTATTTATTTTTTGTTATTTTTCTCATTAATCTTGTAGTTACCCCAGAAGAAGCGACAAAGTGTTGCGAAATATAGGGTAATTTAATAAAGTAGTTTTTAATTGACCGCTTACCCGAATTTAAATAAATTTTTGATAATATATCACGGTCGATAATTTCTTTCAATTATATATATATATATATATATATATAGTATAATGAACTTGCTGTAAATGAGAACTAATAAGTATTAAATCTCACTTTCCATGTAGATATGGCTTAATCTGCTGCGTTAATTTCTACATTTCCACAAACTAAAATTGTCGAAATGCCACCTTTCCGGTTGTTAGAGTAAGAAAAAATTCGTGAAAAATCACATCTATGCCGGAATGTGTGGGTGTGTTATTTATTCTCAATAATTTCAGCTTGCCCCTCGTATTTAGTTTCGGAATTAGTATTTAAAAGGATTGAAGTTGAAAAAACTCTAATAAAATAATAAATTTGATGAGTACGTTCGTATTATTTATACTAGCTTTGTGTTGCATGTAATACAAGAGAATTATTAACATCTATTGTTAGCATGTCGAATAAAAAGAATGAGTGATAATGGTAGTGATTATGTTCGCATGCTGCTCGTGTAAGCTGCTTAGCACTAATATATGCTGCACCAGGCCATATACAAAACTGAATGTACGGGCATAGCTCTTGTAATTCTATATTAAGCAGCTAACAGAATAAAATGTATTTCGTTATTCTCCAATTAGGTACTTATTAAAATGACTGACCAAAGCTGTACGAAAAGTATTCTAATTTTTTCACATACCATTTTGCAATGTCGCGTTTTTTACATCAATTTAGTGTGTATCGTATTAAATGTTGAGTAATTTAATTAAAATTTAGAAATTTTTTTCCATAAGATTACCAGTATAAGTAAAAGATTAAGGAGAAATAATTACAACATAGCAACTCTTTAGGTTCAATTATTAAAAACAATTAACAAAAAATAGATAGGAACAATAAATTGGGAGTTTACAAACTTGAATGTACATGCCCTAAATTTTATATAGGTCACACAGAATCTATTCTAGAAGAATCAAAGAACATGAACGTAGCTATATTAATAACAACAATGATTCACATTATGCAATACATCTGAGAGAAGAAGCCCATAATTTGAATTATAACTTCGAAATTTTACACACACAAAATAAATCGCAAAAATTAAATTTACTGGAAATTATGGAAATTTTGAAACTTAAAAACACAAACCTTTTACTTAATAGTCAGGTAGATTTCGTCAATTTTCCTTTATTAGGCCTATTTTACAACTGATTTATTTATTATTTATTTTGGGTTTCCCTTTTTTATGTTCGTACTCTGTATTTCTGTAAACTTTGGTAATTATGTGTAATAAAGTTTACATCTTGAATAGAAAGTACCTATTATTGAACCATTCTTCTGAGTATAATTATTTCTTCATTATAATATTCATCTAAGTTTAAATTTGTCAAGATCCTTTAGGTTTAGTTTACAATACAACTTCATCTGAGGAAGACACGGTGTGTCGAAATAATTGTAATAGGATTTTATCTCGATAAAGTGGAAATTAAGTAATATTGCTTTCTCATTTTTATTTCATTAATTATGAATTTCCATCAAGTAAAGTCTACTTCGATTCAAAATCTCTTTAAATTATTTACAAGTTATTTTATAATAATAAAAACAAGAGAGTGAAAACCGCAAAACCGCAGTAATACGAAGTAATAATATTGAAGTATACGGATATTTTTTCTTGCAGCTCCTAATATTTTTGCGTTATTGCCAGCCTTTTATACGCATATATGTATGTCAGTATGCCGCTTTAAAAGAAATATATGACTGGAATATAAGTGCAGCAGTATAATAAATCAAAACTTTTAGTGTAAAAAGTATGGAGAAATGACAACGTTTGAAGCAATAAAAGTTTTGACGATTCCGTTTTCCGCGTTGTGTTAAATTACAGTACGGACCACATATGTGTTCCCTTATGTATATATATATATATATATATATATATATATATATATACTCATATATATATATATATATAATAATCTATTTCTTAGCCGTACAATTAATATAAATCATTAGATAAATCTTGGAAATTCGGCTATATTAAATATTTAATTAGTACGTTATTTTGCGAAGTAATGTGATAATATAAATATTGCTATCTACAAATTACAACGCTAATTAATGAAATTTAAAAAAAAAATTCGTCCTTATGTGGGACTCAAATAGCTCATGTATGAAAAATTTAGCAAAATTCCATCGACGACAGAATATTAATATCTGTTCCTTAATAAGTAACTTAAGGCATTTCTAACAATACTCGAACTGCCTTGGTAGCGCAGTAGATAGAGCGTTAGCTAGAGAACTAAAGGTCGTCCCACCTAAGTCCCACCTAAGTCCCACCTAAGGACGAAATTTTTTCAAAAAATTTAGTTAGTGTTGTAATTTGTAGATAGCAATATTTACATTTTCACATTACTTCGCGAAATAACATCCTAATTAAATATTTAATATAGCCGAGTTTCCAAGATTTATCAAATGATATATATATATATATATATATATAATAATAACTTCGTGACCTTGGTATGATATGGTAAACCTAATCAGTAGGCGATTAAAGGTCTGTATATTACTTCAAAATATATGTATTTAAAAAAACTCTACATGTTTCGGCAGTTCGCCTTTATCAAGAGAATACAAAATATAAATGACAGGATGTAAATCTGTCATCCTGTCATTTATATTTTGTATTCTCTTGATAAAGGCGAACTGCCGAAACATGTAGAGTTTTTTTAAATACATATATTTTGAAGTAATATACAGACCTTTAATCGCCTACTGATTAGGTTTACCATATATATATATATATATATATATATATATATATATATATATATATGAGTGTTTAGATAATTTGATATTTGTAAATATTTCATATAAAAGCCGAAAAACTCCAATAATTTATCAATTGTTATATATATATATATATATATATATATATATATATATATATATATATATGGAAGGATAATGTTTTTTTGGGGGGAATCCAGTAAAATTAAACTCTATTACTTAAGTCAGTTCTTTATTTTTTCATTCCAATATTTCGCACCGAATTCGTATGCTTCATCAGGGGTCCCTTTAAGAGCAGATGGACATAAATTAAGTACTTATTAACAAAAGAAAGTGGTTAATACTTACAAATGTGAACTGGTTCTTTTTGGAGAAATTACTCGTCTTAATATTTATAATGTTTTCAATATTCTAAATTCATACAAGTAATATCAACGGCGTACACATTATTTATTCCGAAATTACATTTTAAAAAACAGGACAGACACATTTAAAAGAGAGTCACAACACATGTTATTGTCACAACGTTCATACATATAATGTTAGAGGATGATAGTGTAAAAGATCCGGTAAAGTTTTTTTAAGATTCCGGGTGTGTATGTAACATCGAATTGGAAAAGTTACTATCTATAATCAAGGTCACAAATTTTATACACTGGTGTGTGAAAGTCAGGTGGCTATTCTTCAAAATGTGTCGTCTCACAGAATTTTACATTTAGAAAAGAGTAAACGCGTTATATAATTACTAAGTGATGCAAAAGATTGAGAAGGACCAATGTGTTAAATGGTAACAGGTAAGTTAGTATTTTGTGTGGTTTGTTGTTTAGAATTTATGTTTATTGAGATGGTTAGCAAATAAGCATATATTGCACTTAGGTTGTTCGTATCAGATCTGAAATTCACCGAATTAGCGTTGCTATTGATCTCTACCATTTCCAAAAACTGTCTACACTTTAAGTTGTTTACAGTTTGAAGGAAGTTTGAAGATGAAGCATACGAATTCGGAGCGAAATATTGGAATGAAAAAATAAAGAACCGACTTAAGTAATAGAGTTTAATTTTGCTGGATTCCCCCAAAAAAACCAATAGCCTTCCATACATGTTCTAGCGGCAAAGACTCCTGGTCTAATTATATATACATATATATATATATATATATATATATATATATATATAAAATTATAGAAAATTCCTTGATTATACAAATATAAATTCACTAATATTTGGGCTATCGGTCTGTTTATATTAAAACTCAATTGTTCTTTTTCAATATTTCGTCAATTTATAAACGAGTTCATCAGGAGAAGCTATAAAATTGCAATATACACTTTACTCTTATACTGATATGTTCAAAAAAAGAAAACTTACAGCCAAAGTTAAGAGTTGGCAGTCTTATTAATTACTTTACACATAATTTTCACTAGGAACTCACAAATAAAACATGAACGTTACATTTTTAAACAACAACTAAAATTGTAAAATTTGTGTGAAAACAAATCTATCCTAATTTCTCCGTTGGGTCCTTATCCGGTTGTAAAAAATGGGGTGGTAAGAAAAAAAAGTCTATGTACAAAAATCTATCTATATACAATTATGTTATTGTAACTAAAATAAATTCACCGGTTACACTGTTATGCATACGATATTAAAAATATTAAAAATGACTATTTATTCTCTGTTTAATAAATTTGAATAAATTAAAAAGAACCCTTGTTCTTTGTATTGGTGTATTGTATTTGCAAACGTTGGGAGAAGCCAAACGGTTACAAGATGGATGCTAGTCGCTCGAGTTGATTCTTACCGTACAAAAATAACCTGTTCGCGGGTTTTTGTGAAAATTCAAAAAGTGGGCGTGTTCAATTAGTATCGATATAAAATTTGAATGTAAATAAATTAGCTATCTTTTTAATTTCGCGTAAATGACTTGAATGATGAAAATGAAGATTAAAAATATGAAAAGTAAATTTTGAAACAAATATAAATTAATCTGAAATATACAAAGTTATCGTAATATTAATTTATTAACACTTCGTTACTAATTTTACAAATTATGTCCGCCAAATGTAGCCATTCTATTGAGTGTAATTCCTGTATCAATTTCTGCTTTTCCATTTGCAGATAGCTGGAATAACGGTGCTATTTGCCTCATAACAATATATACATATATATATATATATATATATATATATATATATATATATATATTGAAACGATGCGTAATTACAGTGAAGCTGTAATGTAAAATAGTAAAAATACAAAGGTTAATAATTTCAATATACTGAAGCTGATAAGGTGATTTTAATAAAAAAAATATTATAAATATCTGTTTAAATATGGTTTCAAATATTACATACAGATGGAGTTGTTTAAAATATTATATCTGTTACATGCGTATAATTCAAATGATACATAATCGTTTAATAACGAAGTATACTTAACCTCAACAGCTGTACATGTGAATAACTTCTTATAATTAATTTTCGGGTGGGCTTTAATTTGTGTTAAATGTCCGGCTTATAAGAACAATGAGACTCTTTTTGTTGTGCATACAAAAATACACTTAAAATGTAGGTTCGGTGACTCAAATAGAATACGTATAAAATCAGATGGTGAACAACACAATAAATAATGGTAATTTTTTAAAGAGCAAGTTCTACTAAATGAAACGAGTGAGTTAAGGAATAATGTAAATGCTTTAATGGAAGTGTTGATTAACAGGTAAGTGATAGACATAATAAAATTAGGAATAATCAAAAAGAATCATGTCACGTGATAATATGAACATACAATAAATTCTAGGTTAATCAAAGATAATTGACGAAAGCGAATTTAATTAAACTAACATACATAAATGCTTCTTTTAAAATTGAACATTTGTAAACAGGGGAACTGTATTCTTCTAGTTTTCAAATTAAATAATTTTAATACTAAATGTACCCATCAGGTATATCTATTCTAAAAGTCTTTGATAGCGGTTTTACTTTATGAAATGAACTAATTCAACATTAAATAATACTTAAGTTTGAAATAGACGGGAATGGGTTAGTCTGGAGTCTTCTTGTGAATCCGAAAATGCAGGATACAGGTTTAGGCGGGTAATCGGACGGCGTCACCGCTTGGGTTCGATCTAGTTGTTTTCTATTCCCGGTGAAATGGAATTTTCGGTTATGCGGCACTGGTTGATGTCTGGATACGCAAAATGCGTCAAAAAGGAGCTGGATAAACAGGTGATATTTTTATAGGTTCGTAGTATAGTTTTTCTAATTTATTTAATGATTTTTCTTCTTATTTCCAGAGCGGCACTTATATACGTTGATGTGTTTTTGGAATTTTTTACAACATGACGCTAACTATCGTTTGTTCCGAATGCTAGCTTCTTATTCGTCTAATTTGTATGTATTAATATAATCTCGCTAATTAATTTTAATGAAAATGATAATTTAGTTACTTAAACTATATAGATACTTAACAAAAATTACATATTTTATTTTAGTAAATAAATAATTGTTATGAGAATGTTAGTAATTTTATATTATGCTAATTTTTGATTGGGATATTTCCTGCTGTATTCATTTCAAATAAGTACAGTTTTCCCTAAGAAATATGCATCAATTATTATTAATCAATTAAGTTGAAATGTCTTCGGAAATACAAAATATAGAAATAAAATTACTAAAGCAAATGAAAAGATAAAAATAAATAAATATGAGAATTAATTTTTAACAATTAAAAACGCGAAATCAACTTTATTGATATGTCAGATGAAGAATTCAGTTCCAAAAATTTCTTATTTTCTAATATTTATATACAAACGTTAACGCTCTGTATTTCACGAATCTCAGGAATTCTTAGGTGTAGGTTTGACCTACCACAATATATATATATATATATATATATATATATATATAAGGTAAACTTAATTAGTCGGCGATTAAAGGTCTGGTTATTACTTCAAAGTGTATATATTTAAAATAATCCTACATTTTTCGGCAATGATGCCTTTGTCAAGGATATAAAAAATATAAATGGTCACGAAAATACTATATTTATATATATATATATATATATATATATATTTATATACATTACAAGTTGTTTTGAACAGTACGATACCGTTGTTGGCTCGAGAGATTATTATTAGGGGTGATAAAGTGTTTTAGGATGTTCCACTTCTGAAATGAGAGAACTACTTTTCTTAAGTAATTGTTTGAATATGTACCTGTGCCAATTCGGAAGTTCAAAGTACAGAATCCGCAATCCAAATATATAAACTCGTGCTTTTACTTAATGTTTGGAAACTTGAGTGTGCTTGTATTATACAAATGTACATATTATGTGTGTACGTCGGGAAAATTCATTCGTACAAGGCATAAAGCCCAAGAACATTTACGCGTACAAAACTTTTCTGTGTGTGTCTAGTATGTGCCGAGTAAATTACGTACACTAATTAATTTTACTAAGCCTATTAATGACAGATTTCTCTTTGTGTACTACTTCATTACGCAACGTCGTGGTATGTTAGATGCCACTGAAGTTACCATTTTACTGTCATGAATAATCTAATCCTACCATAAAACAATGCTTTATTTTAACGAGCTTGTTTTCGTTTTAGTTTCAGTAAAATTACTAAATCTTATAGAGATTTAAACAATACTTTCTCAATTACCTTTAACAATTAAAGAAACAAACAAAATAGTCTCTTTTATTACACATGTAATCCTAAGGTCAATACAAACTGATTTCATTTAAAAAAAAGTTATACGATTCAATAACAGGCCTGTGATTGTTAACGTCGCATAAAAATTGTTATCCTAAAATAAATAAACACGTGTCGTAGTGCATACAGTAATTTCTTGGAGATCTACAAAAAGGAGTACTGGAAATTGATTTATGATAAAGCAGGTTCTTACTTATTTCGTAAGTGCTGAACCATGAATATCATACAATAAACAAATGTTCACATGACTGTTAACGTTCCATTTTTTAATAAAGGGTTACATTACGTTTCAGTTTATAAAACAGCTTATTAGTGAGTGGACACGATTTCTTTATTCTAAATGCTTTACCGAATTTCTTCTCAAGAGTATGCGGACATGCAGTTTGTGTATGGTTACTGTAACGGCAGTGCACGTCAAGCAGTTAGTGAATACCGACATCGGTTTCCCGATAGGCGCATTCCTCATTACAGAACGTTTCTGGAAGTACACAGACAATTTAGAGAATGCAGACTGCGTGATCATCTTTTCGACCGAGGACTAAATTTGTCAGCAGACTTAGAGGAAGAAGCAGTAGCTATTGTTACAAGGGATCCAACTCTCAGTGTACGTCGAGTCGCTAGACACTAGGAGTGCCACGAGCTACAGTTTGGCGAATTTTAAAACGTGAGGGCTTATATCCATATCACTATCGCAGGGACACGGTTTGCTTGAGGCAGACCACTATGCTCGTCTAGTTTATTCTACCTGGATATTAAGACAGTCGCGGCCTCATTTTAGTTTCTGCAAAACAGTCCTCTAGACAGATGAATCTAATTCACGAGAAGTGGTGTTACAAATTTGAGAAATCTGCACAGGTGGTCATCAGAAAATCCCAAAGCTAATACGCCCATCTAAATTTCAACATGAATTTTCCTTTAACGTTTGGGCAGCCCTAATCGATGACTTGTTGGTTGGTCCTGTCGTTCTTCCTGGGAGGTTAAATGCTGACAATTACCTTCAATTTCTTATTTACGAACTGCCAGGTCTTTTAGAGGATGTCCCACTGAATGTTCGACTAGACATGTGGTTTCACATGGATGGGGCACCACCACATTTCGGAATTGCTGTCCGAAATTGGGTTAACGTCAATTATCCAAGATGGACTGGTCGAGGTGGTCGTGTTGCATGGCCACCCATATCATCCGATCTTAATACCCTTGACTTTTATTTATGGGGATACATGAAAAATTTAGTCTACGCGCAAGTTTCGAACACAAGAGAAGAGTTGTTGGATCGCATTCACATGGCTGCCGAGCAAATCCGACAAAATAAGTATGAAATTCGGATAAATACTTCTTCTGTTGGCTTACGGGCACAAGCCTGCATTCAACAAGGAGGTGGATATTTCGAAAATATTATTAATTGAACTTTTTTAAATAAAATCAGTTTTTATTGACTTTAGGATTACATTTTTTTTCATGATCTGACAATCACATTCATAGATCTGAAACTTTGAAACAAATAAAAATGGATATACAAGTTTTCCGTTTTTGTTACTCGAAATGAAGTCTACTTTACATTCTTAAAATTTGAACATAACGATACGGGACAGCTTGTATACAGTGATGGGCAAATGTGTGGAACCATATAAACATCTGTTATATTTAAAAAAATATATTGTAATAAAATTTCCATGTTTGGCGTTTGTTATGGGCTGATTTAGCTAGTCTTTTAAATTTAGGGCAGCATTAATAAATATTTGAAATGTCTGGTATATTGGTACTGTTTGATTAGGCCTACCTGTATTATTTTGTTTCCTTGTCGTTTATTTTTGTTGTTATTGTTTTTCCCGCATCAGAGATTTGTCTAATGCTTTAATTAAACATTTATTTAAATTGTATTTGTATAGGTATGTAGATTTTGTTATCTGTAATATTTGAAATGTCATCAACTGGAGCCATTGTTCCCTACATTTAGTTATTTCAATACGTACTAAACCTAAATGTTGTTTACATAATCGTACACAAGAACTTTGTTTATTATATTGTTCTCTCTTTGGTTAGATTTGAATTACGGACCTATTTTCCGCAGTATAAAACATCTGTTTGTGTAAGGAATACTTTCGTTCGCTAGTTATTTACCTCGCTATGAACTGTCTGAAATTTTGCCTTAATTATGTTTGGTTTGACATTGTTTTATATATACCTCAATCTCATTTCGAATATCGTATAGGGTTTCCAGTTCATTTATAAAAATACCTGCTTAGAATTGTCAGTTAAGTAAGGGTAAAGTCATTCATTTTGTTTACTTCGCTTGACATTTACACGTACATTTGTATGTGTGGATGTGTGTGAAGTATGCTTTGAAATGGTGGACTGGAATATTGCAGACAATTAAATAAAATATATTGAAACAGTTTCTTAGTTGCATCTAATGATTTTTCAGCTATTTAGAATTGTCATATGGTATTTTCCTTTTAATATCTCCTTTTTGGATTAAGTGTTAGAGACATCTTGTGTCTATTTTCGGGACAGTGGTCTTTCATTAAAAATTCCTTATATAAAATGTATTTAATTGAAATTCTTTATCAGTTGGGTTTTGTATTTTATTGCCTCAATTTTGATGCAGAAAGATGTTTTTCTAAGAACGTAATTTTTATTTAAACTCTGCTCTAAAATTCCTTATATAAAATGCGTTTAATTGAAATTCTTTATCAGTTGGGTTTTGTATTTTATTGCCTTAATTTTGATGCACAAAAATGTTTTTTTCAGAGTTCTTGCAATTTAGTCGTCAATTAGTACTTGAAGAACATTCGGGGACGTGATTTATTTGGGAATAAAATTATAATGACTTATTAAAAATACTTACTTCGCTTATACGGTTTTCAGTTATTATAATTAATATAAGTGATAGAACGGGTATAGTGAGATATCGAAGCTATCGTTTATCGTTGTATTTAGCGGTTTTAGAATTTCTATTTGGGAGCATGTGTTCGTGGGTTTTCTAATTTTTTTTCGACGCAAAACCATTGCCTTCTTGTAGGTGAGTTGTTTTCATGATATCCATGTGAAATGGCATTGTTCTTTTTAATTATAATTTATTTTTGCTACATTCTTTTTCCTTCTTCCTTGAATTTAAAAGGATCCACGCACGAGGCCTATAATTTCTCTTATAGAGCTTAAATTTACACCTATGGGCATAAAACTTTTTGGGGTGAGAAGAGTTGTAGGCCGCTTCCAAGAAAAGAACTAATCAGGAATCGTATGTAATAGACAAGGTGTGATGGAGTTGATATATTATAGCAAGGTAGGATCTACTTGTTTTACATTCGTCTGAGAACTACAGACGTTTGATTCAAACTCACTACGTCGAATTCGTTAGTGTCTATATGTATTTAACTTTTAATTAATTAGAGTTAGAGTTTCTAGTATAGTTTACTACCATCGAAAACCCTAATTTTGCTTACACAGGGTAGTCGAATTTTCATTACTGTACTAGGGTTATGTCAAATTTTGCTTTGATTTATTGTTGTTAACGTAAGAAATTATTACGATTTTTAAATTGTAGATTGATATTTTTTTAAATATTTAATAATCTTACTATTATACTGAATGTACTGAATCTTGAAAGATTTATCGAAAGATTTATCGTTTATCGAATGATTTTGGAACTGATTTATTATCTAGATAAAGCATGCAAATTACTTATTAATGGCTCAATGACTTAAATACTGAGATCTTATTGGTGCTGTCGTATAAGTTTTATTTTTCTAAATTCCTTAGTTTAATTTTTCTTCAATTTTACCCCGGTATTTATATGCTTGTCTTATGCATATTAAATGCACATTATTACTGTACTGGGTGCATCATTAACTCAATATCTAATTATTACCTTTATTTCAACTTTATTTATTTCCTAAGTTTATTGCTATTTTGTTTAACATAGAGGATTGATGATTTACATTGGCCGTCGTTATAATAAATTACATCCTGTTATTGTTATCATATTTAGCGTTGTATTGTTGTGTTAGAAATTGTCCACGTATTATTTGAGATTTATTTAGTTTACTTTCGGCAGCGTCTGTGTTCGCTGTACCGATTTGAGATTATAGACACGGTGGCGGCTATATTTAAAAAGAACGTCTCCCTAGCTCGCCTCTTAACTGAGTTAGCATCTTTACAGAAGATCTCCGGGGCAATCGTGTTTGTTGGGTAAGATGGTAAGTTAATTAGGTGCGTTGATAGGAAGGCGTGTGTACTAGTGTTTGAGGAAGCACGTAGCACGTTATTTAGGGTACATGTGTAGTATTCTACTAGTAATAATTCAAAAACCGTTAACTTTTAACAAAAGAAACTATCTAACGAACGAGTTACGTGAAAAACCTTGTATACTGTACCGATTTTTCTTTCAAACGCAGTTTTCTAGGAAATTATATTACAAATATAAGATTCTTAATATGAGTGGCGTATTTATACCCGGAAAGACGAATGTTTAGTAATTTCCTTTGCAGGGAATGGGGGGTTTATATTAAATAATTATATTTGACGTTCATATTTCTCATGTCGTAATTTAATACAGCTTAAAATTGAGGATCTGAAGCTTAGCCCGGTACACGGAATACACCTGTCAGATATTCTAACTGGCGTACAATAGCTTTTTGTAATGCAAATTATGCGGTGCACAGTGAATTTAATATATATTCTTTTCAGCGATATTACCTTAATTTATTTTCTAAGGCGGGGACGGCGTTTTTGCGCGGTTACATTGGGAAGGAACGACAACTGTAATATGAATCTAATAGAATATAATAATCGCTTTATATGTAATTTAAGTGTTATGACAAATTTTTATATTATCCGGTAAGTAATATAACTTAAGAATACCTGAAAAACCATTGTGATAAAAGATAGTTGATGCATGTAACGAGCGATAAACGTAAATTGTAATTGAATCGTTCATGAATCCGAAATCGTATGCTGTTACTTGGACTGCACTTACATTATAAACGTCAAGTACAATGTCAGTCGAATATGCGAGCCAAAGAAAGTTTTTCAGAGTATGCCATGAATAAAATCACCATAAGAAAGGAATGGGTTGCTTTGTGTGAAAGTTTTTGTTCATAGACATTTAAGTAATAAAAACTACCCATTCTTTCAACTATTCAAAACATGTGTTTCCACTATAGTCGGAAAGTCGAAAAAGTGGCAATAATTAATTTTTTGACTTGTTGCTATGCGTTATATGTCATTGTAATTTTTTAGGCAACACTTCAACGTATGTAAAAATAAAGTTTGTTGTTGCAAATTATTGTCTACGGCACAAAATTGTGTTGAATTGTTGCTTTTTAATGCAGTTTTATGTGGCGTATTTTCGATCTTATAAAGAAGTTTTTTAAACATGTAAATAATGGAGAATGAAGGCATTGGTAAGTATTTACTATTTTTGGTCAGATAACAATGAAATATTTAATAATTTACTAAATAAAACACTTGGTATATTTGTTTCACAAAATGTATTTAAAATATTTCTGACATATGTTTCGACTTATTTAGTCATTCCCGAAGAGTTATGTAAACTAAGTAAAAAGTATTCTCCTACCAATATTTATGAGTTATTTTTTAAAAGGTTTATTACAGCATCGATTGTGGGGGTGTTTGAAAAATCCAACTGCGTGTTTGTGACCTGTCTGTTGAGATTTATGGCTTTTTTGATTTCTAAAATTTCTAAGAAGTCAAGCCTTTTCCCTTATTACAAGAGTGTAAAAGTTTGAAATTATTAGCATTAAACAAATGAGAATTTTGAATACAGTGTTCCGCGAATCCCGTAACCATATTGCCATGTAGAATAGAACTTCCATGTTCTTTGATACGTTCTTTTATAGAGCATCCTGATTGGCCAATGTATACCGCGTCACAATGACTGAATGACTGAATAAGTCGAAACATATATCAGAGATATTTTAAATACATTTTATGAAACAAATATACCAAGTGTTTTATTTAGTAAATTATTCATTATGTTTCACCAAGAGCCAACCGTGAATTCTATACATTAAATATTTAATATATTAATAAAATAAACTCAATTGAAACAGATAACCTAAAAAAAAGTTTTATAAATTTTTCTTAATTTGTGTAAGCTTTAAAAAAATGTCCAGGTTTGTCCAGCCTAATTTTTTTTTATAGCAACAATGATGCCTTGAGTGTTTATTTTATTAATATCAACTTGAGCATCTTTGAGCTTTCCGAGAAATTCAATGTTTTGCAGGACAAGTCAGTTTCAAAAACACTGAACTATATGAAATATGGTTGAAAGGGAATGATAAAAAGAGAAAGGAGGAAGTTATTTATAACTATTTCATACATAAAATTGGACACGAAAATATTATAGATAAAGATTTGAAAGATTTTATTGAAAAAGCCCGTATATTTTGCGTTAAAGTAAAATCAAAATTTGAAAAATGCTGCCGAAGAGTGATAGGTTCCAGCAAAATTATTCTGATTAGCTTAATAGTGATTTAACAATTAATTTCAAATATACTTCAACGAAAGCTAAGAAGCACAAATTATCTGCTGTTGGAAGTTAGATACTCCCAGTCTGAAAAATCGGAACGCGGACAGTAATATGAGGCAGCATTTGTCATCATCAACAGGTGATGAAACCGCTCTACTTCTTCGTGCAGCAACTACATCTGCTCGTAAGCGTCGTAACAACAAAGACTTAGTCGCAATTTTGAAAGAAACAATGAAAAGCCCAGATCGAGCTTCAAAGTTGAGGAAACTTTGCCATGGTAATGAAACCAAGCCAATTAAAATGTCTCCTGGTGAAGGCTTAGCATTTCTATTAGATAACAATTTTACAAAAGAGCAATATATTAATATACGCACTGAAAGTAAAAACAGGAATTGCGATATCTACCCACCATATGATGAAATTCTTAAAGCTAAATCGAAGTGCAGACCTGAAGATATTACAGTTACAAATACAATGGCAAATGTTCCATTGCAGTCATTTTTATCATACACAGCAGAACGAATAGTAGAAATGCAACAAGAAGTCATTAAGCAAACCATATGTGAAGGTAAAGCTCATTCTTTGAAAGCAGAATTAATTGTAAGCTACGGCTTCGACAGTAGCACTGGCCAATCGCAATTCAAGCAGAACTTTACTGAATCTGGCAAATCATTACAAACTGATTCATCCTTTTTGGCTACCACCCTGATCCCACTGAGACTGACAGAATCTTCAGGAAGAATACTGTGGGACAATCGCTCGCACTCTATTAGGTATTGCCGTCCAGAAAAACTTGAATTTATTAAAGAAACCAAAGAAGTTATATTAGCGGAAGATGACTGTTTAAAGAGTGAAATTTCAAACTTAACAAGTTTTAAAGTAGAACTCGAAGAAGGAAATAGTATCGAGATATTTTATAAGTTGCATTTAACTCTTATTGATGGAAAAATTCTAAATTTTTTAACAGCCACAAAATCTAACCAAACATGTCCAATATGGGGTGCTAAGCCAACCTATTTCAAAAACATCAAGAATTATAAGAGTGAGAAGTTTCGTGCTAAGGAAGGCAGTTTAAAATATGGAATAAGCAACCTTCACTGCTGGATTCGTTTTTTCGAGTTTGTTTTTCAAGCAGGTTAAGACTTGGCAGGTAAGAACAACAGATGAAAAAAACGCTGTTAAAGATAAAAAAGAAAAAATACAAAAAGCATTTTGGAAAAAATTTGGCTTACGAGTAGATCTACCGAAAATTGGAGGTTTTAGTAGCTCCAACGACGGCAACACGGCTCGACGTGCTTTTGAACATCATACTGTTTTTTCGGAAATTGTTGGTATTGATGAGTCTCTAGTACTCCATCTTAAGATTATATTGATAACATTATCATGTCAATTTCGGATTAACTTGGAAAAATTCGAAAATTTTTGCTTCGAAGCTGCTTCAATAATCCAAACAAAATATCCTTGGTTGCTAATGACTGCGACTGTACGTAAAGTACTTATTCATTCGAAGAAAATAATTGCAAACTCTGTACTTCCTATCGGTGACTTTGGAGAAGATGCAGCAGAGTCAAGGCATAAATGTTACAAGTACGATAGACTTCATCATGCAAGAAAAAATAGCCACATTAATAACATTACTGATGTATTTAATAGAGCCATGGATACGTCAGACCCATTGATATCATCTATACATTATAATTACCGCAAACATCGACGCAACTATTTACCACTTCCAAAAGAAGTTATTGAACTATTAATTGGATATCAATGCATTAATGATGAGGTAAAAAATATTATGAAGGAGACATGAAAGGAGAAATACCTCTATCATCTACTTTTATACATAGTTTGGATAACCTGCGCTTGGAATGTGAATTCTAAGCTTTCTTATATATTATAATAAATCATTTTAATTTCAATAATTCGCTACTTGTGATCGAATTATTTGAAAAATAAATAAAAAAATATGAAAATTTTTTCTTTAATTTTGAAAATATATGTAACAGATTTTTTATAATTGGTTGACTTATGTTTGATTTAGGGTCATACTCACTCAGAAGGTCTTATAAAATTTCACACTAAATATTTTTTTTTTTACTCAATCTGACCTAATTCATCATTATTAAACTTAAATAATACACCTTATATTTTCACAAAACAATAGTATATTTAACTATATGTACATTTCATGTGCACTGCACACATCATCAGTAGTTAAACTGGTTTAACTCACTTGTCCACTTGTTTTGTGAAAATATAAGGTGTATTATTTAAGTTTAATAGTGTAATAATTTCACAAGTGCTCAACATATACTACTACTGTTATTATGTCGTCTTGGACAAGTGAGTTAAACCAGTTTAACTACTGATGATGTGTGCAGTGCACATGAAATGTACATATAGTTAAATATACTATTGTTTTGTGAAAATATAAGGTGTATTATTTAAGTTTAATAGTGTAATAACAACAATTCACAAGTGCTCAACATATACTACTACTAATTCATCATATTTCGAAGTATTTCCTATATTCCGACAAGGGAGATTTTACCCCCTGGAAAATGGGGCGTTAGGCTTATCCCACCCGCTCAATTTTTTAAAGATAAATGTATAATCCTTAACTCTATATCTGCACAAAATTTGGTGTCTCTAGCTGCTTCCAAAAATAAGTTATTAATTGTGTCAAAAAAATATGATTTCCGACCATTGTGGTTTGTTACGGTATATTTATGTAAAGATTAGTTATATCATGTAGAATCGGCAAAGAGAGGCAAGTTTCAGTGCAGTGCTGAGAACAACGTGGAGGGCCCTAGCGGCCGTATCAAGGCGAGCGCTCAGTAACGTTTACGTACTCGCATCATTTGTGTTCGTGACTTTCATGAGGGAGCATAGGCGATGCAGATGCATGAATGTTTACACATAAAATAATGATACAAAATATATTATATAACGTGCTGAAACACTTACTGCTTTAAAAAGCTTCCTTGAAAACACAAACTGGGTGGCATCTATTAAATATTTGAATAATTAAATATGTTTCCACACTTTCCACACAGCAATATGGTTACCGCTCCTTCTTTGTTCCAAATTGACTTTGAAAGTAGCCTGTTTAAATCATTAAAATCGATGAAATCATCCAAAGCCGAGCCCGTAAATCTTCCCGATTGGTATGCACATTGTCCGTTACTTCGCTAGTAATTCCTCATATGTAAATTTGTAATATACATATTTTTATAACACGTGATGTGGCGAAAGATATGTAGTGTTTACATTGAATCTTTTTTTGAATCTTAAATGTTCTGCCATTAATTATTTTAATGAGGTTTTAACATGTATCTCTTAAGTCAATTAGTTACTACTCGTATTATCTAAGATAATTATAATAGATTATCACATATAGGACATAATTAATGAGAATAAAATCTTATGGATCTAGTACAGCAGTTTTCTAATAAATAAACGAATTCTTATTATATTTTTTCTTAAATTTGTTCTTATCGTTTGACACTTTCTGATAACTTCTATCAGGACTTTTTTAATTGTTGTCGTGATCGTTTAAATCTGCGATAACTCCAATTATATTAAATCTCTCAGTTTTATCGAATTCGCAAGGAGATTCGACGAACGAAAAACGAAAAGTTTCTTATCTGAAATTAAAAAAAACGAAGTGAATTCAAGGAAAATACAAGAGAACAATGGCATTCTGATAAAACGACAGTGGAAAAATATATCGTCGTATCGTGCCGACGACAGTGAGATTCGTGAATTCCGCCTAATGCGTGCGTGTTTTTCTTCATGATAAATGGTAATGATGGTGAATAAAGGGCGGTAATTGCAGGGTCTAATTATTCGTTTCTTAATTATATCGCATTGCTTGAAAATCTTAGTTATTTTACATGTAATTAATACATTTAAAGCAATTTTCAAAATTTTAATTCTTAATGTGTATGTGGAAGGTTTATTGAGCAGTGCAAAAATATGCAACAATACAGGGTGATAAAAAAATTTGAGCTTTATTTTTAACTAAAGATAGTACACACAAAATAATTACAAATGAAAAAAAATGTGATAAAAGTTGTAAACTAATTTTGCATATTCTTCAGTCTTTATAACAATAATAATAATTGTAATCTATGTACATATTAATGGCAAAATTCGTATGTATGTTCGTTATAGACTAAAAGTTAACTGGGCTGATTTATTCGTGTTTTTTTTTCAAAATGATTCGCGTTGTCCAGATAAGGTTTAAAGCTATTAAAATCCTTGATCTTATCAATAGAAAGAAAGCTAGCGTGATAATAATATAACATCAATAGCAGCAGTACTATTATGTAAATGTAGATGGCGCCACGAGACAGAACTTAAGTATTGTCAGAATTGGGAATGACATCAACTAATCGGCTAACTAATAAATTACATCAATGAATTAAATATATTTATAGAATCAAAAAATACTTCAAGAAGAAAAACACACCGCGAGACAGAATTTATGTATTGAAGACTTTGACTCAACCTGTCTTCCCAATGGTACCAGATTGGAAGTCAAAAGATTTTTAAATAATTTCATCAAAGCAACAATTGTAATTGACAAATTCAAACGAGAGGATGTGCTAATACCACATATAACTGATGATACCAACAGATATGCCGTTCTAATTGACAGTTGGAGACGAAAAAGAATGAGTTTTGTGTCAGAGAAAACTCATGGTTGAAAAAGGTTCGTTTTATTGTCCAAGTTAGGGATAACTAGTCATATCGAAGCTAGCGATCTCTTATGAATTAATAAAGGACACGAACTAAAGTTGCGATGTTAATGAAATTAATATTATTAAAATATTCCTTGCGAAAGATGCTTTCAAATTATATCAAACATGATAGAATTTAGATGAAATTCCCAATGGTAATTCAAATGTGGCTATTAAAATATGTCACTGTAGAAAAAATAGCTCAATGGTAAATAACTTTTTAATTAAAAGATAATTATAAGATAATTCGTATGTAATTAATTAATAACTGAATTGAAATGATATATAAATTTCTAATAAACATTCGAGAATATGAAAGGTTTAGGTAGCAGGTAGAAAGATTTCGAAAGGTGGTTTGTATGATGAGTGCAATACAAAAGAATTGATTTTTATTGAAAATACGAATATAGATGGTTACCGCTGAATAGTTTCAAAGCTATGCGAATCTGTAGAATACGTATAAATGTCTAACTGAAAATCCAAAAAGGTATTTATTCCTAATTTATAAAAAATGTCCAAACTTATGTTTTTTTGTTCCTTTGTTTATTCTATATTTATCAAAATACAGCTGTAATTCAAGTTCGTTGACCTGCAAAAAAATAGATGAAATTCCTAAACATTGGTTCCCGTTTATACAAAAAGCAAATGGTCACACATATGGTGCCTTCATTATGATTTTTTTGTGGATATCAATAATAATCTTTACGCCGAATATGTCGACAAACCTATGCCACATTAATTAAAATGTGATTAAACTGAAATAGCTTCAACGTTAAACTTCTTTTAAAAGTAAAATTATTATGTTCATAATAAAACAAAAATCGTCATAAAACAAAAAGCTTTGTGTAGCGTGTCCAATGGGATACATGCCTCGTTTTTAATTACGTGTATGGAATTATTTACATACATTTTTTTTATCTTAATTTTGCTTGTGCTACGACAAATACCAATAGAACAATATAATTCGTCGATAAAGAGAATTATTGATGAATTAGAGGTGGAAGACCGTTTCGTCGCCCGTGTATTTAACTGTGACAAGACCGAACTCGAATAAATAGAAATCATTTTCTCGTTACTACGTGAACATTGGTCCGCGATTTTTTGTATCAAGGCATTATTCACATATACTTTCCACACCATTTTTTCTTTGGAGCTATACACAACTTGTAATGTATATCGCTAAACTTTTTAAATATTTTAAATTCGATATACTTGAAAAATAGGATGTAAAAATAGAAATAAAATCTTTCTTGATATATACGAAGAGTAACATTATAGTATTCGTGAAGACTATTTTGTGTGACCATGATTGTATGTAAAAGTGATTATTATTACTAAAGACTGGATTATATGCAAAAAAAAAAACTGAAAATATGCGCATAAATAAGCAGATATTTTAGCCTAAATATGCACTTCCTTATGAAAATATGCAGGTAAAAAATACGAAATATTCTATTATCTTTACAAGTTTATTTAGAACATTTTACAACATAATTAACTATGAAAATAATTTACAATCACATATTTCTCAAAGTTTTCAACAGAAAAATGGTGCCGTTTGTCTGAAAACATGTATTTATATAGTGAAAAGGTTCGTTCTACGTCGACGCTTTTTCTTTACGCGAATACACCTTTTGGGCATCTATGACAGATTGTGCATCTCTATCAAGATCCATAATAATTGTCTTTATTCCTTCATAATGATTTTCACTAAAAATAGCAGCCTCCACCACGTTCCCCATCGTGTGATTATTGGTTGAGGAGGAAGCGGAACACCGGATACACGTTGTTTGTAAAACTGAAGTCGTAATGGGACCTTAAAAATACTTTCTTAACATTACTAATTAAAGTATTTAGTAAGGGAAAATGGTTTTTGACTTCTTCTGCAACACGATTTAGTCCGTGCGCCAAGAAAGTTGTGTGAATTAAATTTAGGTAAAAGATTTTTAAGTTGAAAACTGCATTAACCATGGATGGCGCAGCATCCATCAAAAACAATAGAATTTTCGATTACGGTAAGAAGGAAAGTAGCCAGTTCTTCCTGTATAAACCTTCTTATTGTCAAATTATTTACCTTTTCAACTGTTTGGATGAAATTAAATAAGATTTTGCTGGAACGGATACGTTAAGGATACCAATCATTAAATGAAATATATATATCGGCTCACACTATCACTAGTTTCATCTACGCATATATAAAGATAATTGTTTGCAACAACCTTCTTAATGATATTCAATGTTTCTGCATAGATATAGCGAATATATTTTTTTTAACGTGCTCTCGTCGGGAATGTTATATTTGCTGATGTACTTTTGCAAAAATAACTTGACATTTAAATTGTTCAATTTATGTAGTGGAATATCTGCCGACACAATCCTCATTAAATTGTTCTTGTTCTGATTTTTTGGAAGTTGATGGCAAACATTGGGGTAATGTTTGCTGACTTTTCTTCGCCAATTTCATCTTTGTTAGTTTTGCAGCATGAGATGGAGTTTTTATATGTTGGTCGATTTGAAACTTTCTCTCGCTTGTAATCTGCAAAAAAAACATCACATCATCGGTTGTTTTCTTATAAAATAAATGTTAGTAAAAGATAAAGTAATAATTACAAACTAAATTAATTAATAAGAGGAAATAAACTCACAATCTTGCAGCAGGTTATGCAAAGCGATTTTTCTCCATCCATACGCAATTCTGAATAAGGTGCAATTCATTCAGGCGCAGTCGCTATTTTCGGCATTTTTGCTATAATATATCACAACTCACTAGTTTACACTTCAAAAAGTCAACGTAAAATGACGTTTAAAATAAAATTACTTTCGCATATGGGAATAAATTTCTCCGAGTAGCAAAGAAACACGTAGACTCCTAATTTTTTGGTAAAATGTATTTTTGTATTTATTTAGAAGTTTTAAGGTATTAGCTTTTCTGGGAATTTTGTCTCGGCCTGAATGTATGGGTAGAGCATTAATAAATTCTTAAAGACGCTTATCGGAAAAGTAACGGGAAGAGGCTGAATAAAATGCTATTTTTAATTTAAAGAGGGCTGTTAATAGAATAAATTTCATTTAGTAAATAAATAAAACTCGAATACTTAAAATATGCAAAAATGCTGAATTACTACAAAATATGCAAATAATATACAAAATGCAGATACCATGCAAATATGGAAATTTATGCAAACTGCATATAATTCGGCTTTTAATTATTACAGTTGGCCGTCGTGCCAGCATATCAGAACTGAATTCAGTACGTATAACTGTGCGCGACGCGATCTAAGTGACCATCGATTGATAATGTAAAAAAGTCTATTGGTGAATTTCCGGATTTATATTATGATGGTGCAAAATTAGTGTAAAATTTGCGATAAACCGTTATTTCAGCAATTTTATTTAAATTGTGCTACGTAAATAAGGCAAGTGGGTAATATAGGATATTTATAATTAAATAAATGAACTAGCATTACCCTTGCCCGATATATACTTGCGTTAAACCTTAATGAGTAATATAGTAATATAATATGTATATATATATATATATATATATATATATATATATGTATATATATAAGGTAAACTTAATTAGTCGGCGATTAAAGGTCTGGTTATTACTTCAAAGTGTATATATTTAAAATAATCCTACATGTTTCGGCAATGATGCCTTTGTCAAGGATATAAAAAATATAAATCTTATATCCTTGACAAAGGCATCATTGCCGAAACATGTAGGATTATTTTAAATATATACACTTTGAAGTAATAACCAGACCTTTAATCGCCGACTAATTAAGTTTACCTTATCATACCAAGGTCACGAAAATACTATATGTATATATATATATATATATATATATATATATATATATAGTATTTTCGTGACTTATATGTATATATATATATATATATATATATAGTATTTTCGTGACTTTGGTATGATAAGGTAAACTTAATTAGTCGGCGATATATATATATATATATACATATATATATATATATAAAACTTAATACTGTCTTGGCGTGCAGACGAAAGTGGCCCACTCTAGTTATTATGTTGAGTAGCTTGAGCATGTACATTTACTTTTAAACATCGTGTCCGAAGTAACGGTGTTTTGTAACGGGTTGTAACGGGTGTTTTTTATAGAGGTATAGAACTTTGAAATGGAATAAAACAAAGATGAATTTTTTAAATTGACATGAAATTTACTTTATTCGAAAGTTAATCTTCTGGCATTATAATTTAAATATGACTTCTGCCATATGACCACCACGCCTGGCTCGGACGTAGTCTAATCTGGAGGTCCAATTTTCGATGACTTTTTCCAACATTTGTTGCCGTATATCGGCAATAACGCGGCGAATGTTGTCCTCCAAGTGGTCAATCGTTTCGGGCTTATCGGCGTAGACTAGCGACTTCACATATCCCCACAGAAAGTAGTCTAGCGGCGTTAAATCGCACGATCTTGGAGGCCAATTCACGGGTTCGAAACGTGAAACTATGCGGTTACCAAACGTTTCCTTCAATAAATCAATTGTGACACTAGCTGTGTGACATGTTGCGCCGTCTTGTTGAAACCACAGCTCCTGCACATCATGGTTGTTCAATTGATGAACGAAAAAGTCAGCAATCATGGCTCTATAGCGGTCACCATTGACTGTAACGTTCTGACCAGAATCGTTTTTAAAGAAGTACGGACCAATGATTCCACCAGCCCATAAAGCACACCAAACAGTCAGTTTTTCTGGATGTAACGGTGTCTCAACATACACTTGAGGATTACCATCACTCCAAATACGGCTGTTTTGTTTATTGACGTATCCATTCAAACAAAAGTGAGCTTCATCGCTAAACAAAATTCGCTTATGAAAATCGGGATCAACGGCAATCTTGTTTCGGGCCCATTTACCGAATCTACGCCTTGCTAGGTGATCGTGTGGCTTCAATTCTTGCACGAGTTGGATTTTGTAAGCACGCAGATCAAGATCTTTCCGCAAAATCTTCCATAAAGTGGATGAACACATATCCAATTCCTGTGCACGATGGCGGATAGACTGATTCGGGTCTTCCTCTACGCTACGCTCTACAGCAGCAATGACTTCTTCTGTACGCACTGTACGACGTCTCTGTGGATGCGTATTATCATTTAGTGTAAACGTGGTGCGAAAACGTTCCATAGTTAATCGAATTAATTGCTCTGATGGACGATTATGTTGACCGTAAAATGGAAGTAGTGCGCGATACGTATTTCGAACAGAACCATGATTTTCAAAATAAATTTGCACAATTTGGAAGCGTTGTTCAGGCGTCAGTCTATTCATGTTGAAATGCCAAACCAAACTAAACATAAATCACTTGACAGCTGACAAAATGGCCACCAGTTAAAGAAGTGTTGCCGATATAATGAAACGGATATGCAAAATACATATCCGTAACTGTAAACAAGGACAAACACCTCGTATTTTAAGCATTTACTTCTGTTCAGAAGTACTTCTGTTCAGAGTTCTGAACAGAAGTAAATGCTAAAAATACGAGGTGTTTGTCCTTGTTTACAGTTACGGATATGTATTTTGCATATCCGTTTCATTATATAACAACGGCGTAATACGTGCAAAACGTATTGATAAATATCCCTTTTTTGTATAAGTGTTGCCGACTTAAAGTTCTATACCTATATAAAAAACACCTGTCATTATAATAATTTTCATCTAGAAATGGAATTTTAATTAAAGTTTAGAAATTAAAATACGAATAATAAAACTTTTCAATAATACCAGTACACTTACATATTCAATGAAACCTTAATATAGAGCTGCTTTACTTGGTTAATGAAACACTAATTATTCTCAGAAGAATTTAAATGAATAAAGTTATTATAAACTCTTCAGATACACTTTTGTGCGCTAATTTGAATTAATTAAATTCTTTAGAGGAAAACTTTTGTTTTATTAAATAAATAAAAGAGAAAAATTAAGTTTTATTTGAAAATATTTTCAAGATTAATTTACAGCATCGATTATAATATGAATGGAGCAGAATAAATAGAATAATAATCAGCAATTCTTTTCTATTTGACGATTATTCTAAATTATAATTTTTTCAATTTTGTTACTTTACATTTTCCATTATTAAGTTTTGTTGTTGGAACTTTGAGCTTTTATTTTGAGTTTCCTATTGTCGTAAATAGCGTCTAATTGCTTTTGTAGTTTTCTGTTTATTTTATAAATTTTTTGTTTTTAGATGTTTCCTTAACTTTTCATTCCTTTTCCCTTTCCTAATAGTTCCTTGGCTTAGATAATTATTTTTTACTTTCTTCTTTTATTGGACAGTATTCGCTTGATGAGTGATCATGTCACTTAAATAATCGATGTTTTCATCAGTTGATGTATTTTTTGAATTGTTAACAATTTTATTTTGGTACTAATATGCACGAGGGGGGATTTTTAAGTTCGCGGAATAGGTGGGTTGTATGCATGGATGTAGTATATATGGATAGCGCACATCTAACCAGAGCAGTGCATTCGATTGACTCCAACATTAGAGAGGGAAACTGCCCAGTGAGATACGAGCTAGTACTGGCAAGAAAAGGCGCGTTCCCTATTAAAATACATGGGCGATCGACGGGGACAGGTAAATATACCTGTGGCATATATTTACCTGGCTGTTTAATTGTAATACATTTTTCAAGTTATTTTAAAAAGATATTCGTGGATTTGTTTGTATCTTTATAAAATAAATATTTTGTTACCGAATTACAATTTTAATTTAATTTAAAGATGCGGTACACGGAATAAATATATAGAGTACAGATTTAAAAAATCCGAATGAGTATTAATTAAATGCACATGTATTCATAGGATGAAATTAATTAAATAATTACTTAGTAATAGATGGCAATAGAAAATACATGGGTGGTAAAACACAACTAGATTTAATAACGTTTTAAAAGTAAAGTAGACTTCATTTCAAGTAACAAAAACGCAAAACTTGTATAATCATTTTTATTTGTTTCAAAGTTACAGATCCATGAATGTGATTGTCAGATCATGAAAGAAAATGTAATCCTAAAGTCATTAAAAACTTATTTTATTCAAAAAAGTTAAATTAATAATATTTTCGAAATGTCCACCTCCTTGTTGAATGAAGGCTCGTGCCCGTAAGCCAACAGAAGAGGTACTTAACCAAATTTCATACTTGTTTTGTAGGATTTGCTCGGCAGCCAGGTGAATACGATCCAACAACTCTTCTCTTGTGTTCGAAACTTGCGCGTAGACTAAAGTTTTCATGTACTCCCATAAATAAAAGTCAAGGGGATTAAGATCGGGTGATCTGGGTGGCCATGCAACAGGACCACCTCGACCAATCCATCTTGGATAATTGACGTTAACCCAATTTCGGACAGCAATTCCGAAATGTGGTGGTGCCCCATCGATGTGAAACCACATGCCTCGTCGAACATTCAGTGGGACATCCTCTAAAAAACCTGGCAGTTCGTCAATAAGAAATTGAAGGTAATTGTTCGCATTTAACCTCCCAGGAAGAACGACAGGACCAATCAACAAGTCATCGATTAGCGTCGCCCAAACGTTAATAGAAAATTCATCTTCAAATTTAGATGTGCGTATAGCTTTGGGATTTTCTCATGACCACCTGTGCAGGTTTCTCAGATTTATAACACCTCTTCTCGTGAGCGTAGATTCATCTGTCCAGAGGACTGTTCTGCAGACATTAAAATGAAGCCGTGACTGTCTCAATATCCAGGTAAAATAAACTAGACGAGCATAGTGCAGTGGCGGCTCTTGATGACGTACGATGTGCGCTGCTGCACGGATGAGACTGCTTCGTTTAAGCTTTCATATATACAGAGAAGCAAGTAACCGTACCGAAATCTTCCGAAATAGTTCGAAGTAGTCTCATCCGTGCAGCAGCGCACATCGTACGTCATCAAGAGCCGCCACTGATAGTGGTCTACTTCAAGCATACCGTGTCCCCTGCGATAGTGATATGGATATAACCCTTCACGTTTTACAATTCGCCAAACTTTCGTTCGTGGCACTCCTAGTTGTATAGCGATTCGATGTACCTGAGAGTTGGTTCCCTTGTAACAATAGCTACTGCTTCTTCCTCTAAGTCTTCTGGCAAATTTACTCCCCGGTCGAAAAGATAATCACGCAGTCTGCATTCCCGAAATTGTCTGTGTACTTCCAGAAACGTTCTGTAATGAGGAACACGCCTATCGGGAAACCGATGTCGGTATTCATAACTGCTTGACGTGCACAGCCGTTACAGTAGCCATACACAAAATGCATGTCCGCATACTCTTGAGAAGAAAATCGGTAAGGCATTTTGAATAAAGAAAACTTTCCAACTCACTAAATAAGCTATCGTATGAACTGAAACGTAATGTAATCCTTTATTAAAAAATGCAACGTTAACAGTCATCTTAACATTTGTTTATTGTATGATATTCATGGTTCAGCACTTACTAATAATAGAACCTTCTTTATCATAAATCAATTTCCAGTACTCTGTTTTGTAGATCTCCAAGAAATTACTGTATGCACTACGACACTTGTTTATTTATTTTAGGATAACATTTTATTATGCGACGTTAACAATCACAGGCCTGTTATTGAATCGTATAACTTTTTTTAAATAAAATCAGTTTGTATTGAATTTAGGATTACATTTTTTTTTCATGATTTGACAATCACACTCATAGATCTGTAACTTTAAAACAAATAAAATGGGATATACAAGTTTTGCGCTTTTGTTACATGAAATGGAGTCTACTCTACACTCCTAAAATTTGAATATAACGATACGGGACACATTGTATACATATTAAAACAAAGCAGATCTTAAATCGCCGACTATCTAAATCTACTATAATAGTCGATAAGTGACCAATTTTCATTTAAAATTTCGACTAAATTTGTAGGGATATTAGTGAACAGACTAACAACATTAAAGGACACCAAAATGTAATCATGGGCTATGCTAATGTCATTTATAGCTTCGGCAAAATGAAAATAGTCGACAAGTCCCAAGGTGTTATAGTGCTTGAAGGATATTTTAAGTATATCAGCAAGATATTTGGCCAGGTATACAGGGCAATCCAAATTAAGTGTTCACCATTGGTAACTTTGTTATTATTAAAGATACAAGATTGTTTAAATTAGCAAAGTAGTAGTACTTTTAACGCCCTTTAAGATGGAAGAATTAAAAAAAAAAAAGAGCAGCGCGTTTTCGAGTTTTCCCGAAAAATATGTTTTTTTCAAATAGAAACCCCTGTATATTATATCATTTTCTGTTAGAAATTCAATTTTTAAACAAAAAATCTTATAAGAAATTTTTTACTGGGATTAAAAATACTTGAGTTATAGTGAATAAACAAAAACAGCTAAGTCAAGTGCATTTCTATGTTTCTATGATAACGACATTAATTCTTTCTAGTAAACGTCAAATATTAGTACAGTTTTATTAGTCTTTCACTCATAAATTTCATTTTGCTAGTTATTAATTTGACAAAAAAATGATTTTTACCCATGCAGAAAAGTGTGATATGTTAGAATCTTATTTAGTGTGCAGAAAATCCTCTAGGAGGGCAAAAGAACACTACGCTGAATTATATCTACTCCGAGCACAACCAAATGAGCAATGACTTTTATAATAAGCGAGGCCACGGAAATTCTAGTTCTTGCATATTTTGAGGCCAACCGTGAGAATTCCATACTAGATATTATCAAGGAATCTGATTTGAGTCACGGTACTGTGCATAGGATTCTGAAGAAACACAAATTCATTCCTTATAAGTACAAACCAGTTCAAGTTTTCTTGCCTGGGGATCCAGAGAGAAGAATGTTTTTTTGCCACTGGTATCTTAACTTTTGTCGCCAAAATTTAAACAACTTTCGTTATATTTTATGGACCGATGAATCAAATTTCTCAAATTCTGGAATGTACAATACAAAAAATCATCATTACTGGTCAAAGTAAAATCTTCTTTTAGTACATCCAAGACGCCCGCAAGTCCGCTACAGTTTTAATGTTTGGTGCGGTTTAATTGGTTCAAGGATTGTTGGTCCTTTCTTTTATGAGGGCACTCTAACTGGTGAAAGGTACATAGAATTTTTGACTGAAATTTTGAATAATTTCTTAGACGATATTGATCTCATAAGTAGACAGAATCTGCATTTTCAGCAGGATGGCGCACCTGCGCACAACTACAGAGGTACTCATCAAATTTGAAATAGTATTTTTAACAATTCATGGATAGGAACAAATGGTCCTATTCAGTGGCCTCCCCGATCGCCAGATTTAACACCGCTTGATTTTTTTTTATGGGGTTATTTAAAGACAGAGATTTATAAGCAAAGGTACGAAAACGTAAACGCCCTAAAAATTGCAGTTAGTGAAAAGATAAACCAAATAGATGGTAGGGCCATACTAAAAGCAGTTCGACAAGTTCAGAAACGTGTTCAAAAATGTATTGAACAACAACGTGGTATTTTTTAACATCTTCTATGAAAAAATCAGTGATTTTTATTTTCTTTTAATGATATGTTTATGTATAAAATAAAGTTTATAAAAATTATTTAGCTGTTTTTGTTTATACATTATAACTCAAGTGTTTTTAATCCCAGTAAAAAAGTTCCTATAAGATTTCTTGTTTAAAAATTGAATTTCTAACAGAAAATGATATAATATACAGGGGTTTCCATTTGAAAAACATATTTTTCGGGAAAACTCGAAAACGCGCTGCTCATTTGTTTTATTTAATTCTTCCATCTTAAAGAGCTTTAAAAGTACTACTAGTTTGCTAATTTAAACAGTCTTGTATCTTTAATAATAACAAAGTTACCAATGGTGAACACTTAATTTGGATTGCCCTGTATACTGTGTGAGTTTATGCTGCTGACAATAGGTCTCAGGGGAATATTGGGTTTATGTATTTTGGGGATGCCATAGATGCGAGGAGTGGCAGAATACCGTTTCATCAATTGTTTGCATGTAACTGCTCCAATAAAGTTGTTAAGTATAAGACGCGTAATTAATTTATTGGTTTCCTTTCAAACGAAAAAGTGGGGTCATTTTTGAGAGGTTTATAGACTGAAGTATCATTTCCCTAAGTCCTTCATCTTGGAGATATATTGATCTTTAAATTTATATATATATATATATATATATATATATATATATATGTATATATGTATGATGTTTACCGATTAAAAAAAAAATTAAAAGCCCTAATCTTTAGAAAATATGGAGGGCCTACCGCAATGGAATATATAATTAATATCTTATTAATTAATTAACAAACAGGGCTGCGTCAATATATTAGATATCTACGTGGCAAATGAGGTTACTCTCCATGTCTTCTTATTTGTTACACGAAAACGTTATCTTTCATATAAATTAGCATAAATAATACAGCCGTCTCAGCATATATATTATCTTGAAATTGTTTCAATTTATATGCTAAAAAAATAAGCTTGCGAATCGAAATTCCTTTCAAAGCTTTTATCTTAAATTTTACAACAAGAATATTCTTTTAATTATCTGTTTTGCTTCAGTACGTAAAATTTTGTAATTTTTGCAAAAAAAGCCTCAGGCTTGCGTACAGTTTTGGTGAATTTACCCTGTGAAGATCTTCTTCCGTTACGCTGACCAAATATACGAGTGTGTAGATTAAATAAACATACGCGTGTGTAGATTACAATTAAAATTTTATATATATTTCCTGAAAATGCGATTTTGTGTTTTTTATTTCATTTAATAGCTTCCTTTTATACTGTGACGCTTCTTACAGAACAATAAAATGCAAAAAGATACATTTATATTTAGTATGAACGTTGATATTGATAAATGTAATTATAATTAAAAATGAAACAATAGGATTCGGGCAGGTATATTTTTACAATTAGAAATTATAAAAAAAGTTGAAAATGACTTCCTTGTTCTTGAACACATAGGTTAACACGTCGGTTAATGTTATTAAAAACTTTAATTAAAAGATCAGGTGTTACTAAGCGACAGTTTTCAACAATACGTTCTTGTAATTCGTCTAAAGTGTGAACTGGAGTTTTAAAAATGGTATTCTTAAGCAATGAGAATAAGAAATAATCTAAAGGACTCAAATTACAAGACCTAGGTGAGCAACAACCGTCTGATATTAACCTTTCGTCATAAAATTGACGTAAATATTCCCGGATTACTCGAGCAACATGCGGTCTCGCATTGTCTTGCTGAGAGTATCCATTATGTAGCTCATCATCGTGTAATTCAGCGATGCACCTACCGCGGCCCGCGGGCCGCATGCCCACTGTCGATATATATTCGGCCCGCCAACGAATTTTAAAAATTGTTCGAGAAACTACAAAAGTAGGTAAAAATCCATTCAAATCAATATTTCTTAACTTTTTATTTTATTCTAACTTTTGTAATTGTTAGTAAGATATGTATCTTTAAGTAACTACTATTTTCTTGTTCAGGTTTACTACGTAGGACAGGTATGCTCCTCGTCGTTCCAAATATGCTTGGAGCGAGACTAGAAATCTGTCGAACCAACTAGATTACACGTCGGTATTATCCCCGAACAATGTGGTAGGTTCTCGATGTTAGGTAACTCGTATAAATACAACGCATCGCCCGCTATCAGGGCAGTTAAGTTTTAACTACGGACAAGCGAACGTTATATTGTTTGAATTGTAATCTGTGAAGAATAAATATTTCGTCGTTCGAACTTGGCATCTACCTACGTAACAATATAATATCAATTTTGATATGGATAAACCAGGCCCCAGTCAAAAACGTAGTCGTAAGGTTGAAGATGAAAATCGACAGTTTCAAGATATTTGGACCGAAAAATACTTTTTTATTTCATCGCATAACAAAAGTGTCTGTTTAATATGCAAGAGTAGTGTTTCTATTCCGAAGGAATATAATGTGAAAAGGCATTATGAAACCCAGCATCATACTTTTACCAAATTAATCGGCGAAAATCGAACGCAAAAAATTTCCACTTTGCAAAGGGAACTAATAGGCCAGCAAGCTATGTTTACAAAACCAATTCAAGATGCTGAAACAGCTACTGAAGTTAGCTTTGAAATATCTCGAATAATAGCGAAAACTTGTCTGCCTTTTAAAGATGGTGAGTTTGTTAAGCAGTGTTTAGATATCGCCGCAAAAAAAAATGTGTCCGAAAGATACAAAGAGGTTTGAGAAAATTCAACTAAATCGGATGACTGTTCAAAGAAGACTTACCACATTAGCAGCTAATATAGAAGAGCAATTAGCTACGAAATCGAAATGTTTTGAATATTTTTCTATAGCACTCGACGAATCTACAGATATAAGTTCCACTGCTCAACTCTTAATATTTTTACGAGGTGTAACGCAAAATTTTGAAGTGAGTGAAGAACTGATTGGTATGAGTTCTTTGACAAGTCAAACTAATGGGAGTGAGATGCTCAAAGCTCTTCTGGAAAAATGTTCTATAATGGATTTGGATTTAACGAAATTATCTGGAATTACGACTGACGGGCACCTTCAATGGTTGGAAGTAAATCTGGGATAATAACTATGTTAAAAGAGTATTTACAAACTAAAAACGTAGATACCAAGGAATTAATGCAGTTTCACTGCATTATACATCAAGAGGCCCTCTCTTCAAAATTATTGGGATTTGAAAATGTGAGGAAAGTTGTAGTACCTACTGTAAACTTTATAAAATCACGAGGTCTCAATCACCGACAATTCACACAATTTCTCGAGGATATTGAAAGCGAATATGGCGATCTCCTGTTTTACACTGAAGTAAGGTGACTAAGTCGTGGGTTGTCACTAGAGTGGTTTCTTAACTTGATTGAAGAAATCAAATTATTTCTGGCGGAAAAGAAAAAGGACGCCTCCGAACTCGACAACCCTGATTGGCTGTGTCACTTAGCGTTTCTTGTAGACATCACAAATCACTTGAATGTCTTAAATACGCGACTCCAAGGCAAAGATCAATTGATTTCGCAGTTATACTCTCATGTTTCATCCTTTCAATGCAAATTGAGTCTTTTCAGGATACAAATCAATTCAGCCAATTACAGCCATTTTCCGAACTACAAAAAAATTATGGAGAAATTTAATAAAACTGATGTCAATTTCGCTTATGTTGGAAAAATTGATATTTTAATACAACCTTTTAATGATCGTTTTCTAGTCTTCAAAAAAGTTAAACCTCTATTAGACATTTTCAGCAATCCTTTCAACATTTCACCCGAAAATGCACCGGAATCAGTACTGCTGGAATTGATAGACATGCAAAATGATGATAATTTACGAAACAAGTTTAATGAAGGTAATTTACTCAACTTTTACCGTTGCGTTGACAAAACCACTTGTAAAAAGTTGCGAATAAATGCACTGATATGCGCAAGCTTATCTTGATCGACGTATATTTGTGAGCAAACGTTTTCAGTGATGAAACTTAACAAAATAAAAAATCGAAACCGTCTGGCATATGAAAATCTGGAAGCAATTTTATGTGTGGCGACAAGTAATGTGGAGCCAAACATAAACAAAATTGTTAGGTCAATGCAATGTCATGCATCAAAATAATAAAACATAAAATATTACATTGTAATGATTGGATTACATTACGATTACACAATTATAACAAACAGTTTTGAAAGTTCTTTATTTTTTATCATTTGTAGTAATTCGTACTATTTAAAAATAAACATGTTTGTGTTAATAAGAATTCCTTGTAGTGGCCCGTCCTTGGCTTATAATTTTCCCGAGTGGCACCTGTTCCCTATAAGTCTGTGCATCCCTGGTGTAATTATTGATGAAAGGCTCAAGTATTTAAATGATATATCGTTCAGCGGTTATGATTTGTTGAAAAGATATTGGCCCTATTATTCGTCTACGGGACATTGCAACCCAAACACCAATCTTAGGACTATGTAGAGAAGCCTCACGATGAAAATTAGGATTATTCTCGCTCTACATACGCATAACTTGTTCATTGACGTATCCAGATGGGTAAAAATAAAATGTTAAGTCAAGGATATCGTTATCCATATGGTCATTAAATTAGGTACAGTATGATACTGTCTTCTGATAATCTGGTGGCAGTAACTCCTGATACATCTGCATTTTATAAGGAAGCAAGTTAAAATCATGTTTAACAATGGTTTGACACGTCCCATAACTTAAATTGGTTTCTTGTTTCAATCTATGCAAGGATAAGGTAAGTTCTTCCTGCATGCATTGCTTAACCTGATCAATAACATTATCATTTCTATATAATATAATATAAGTGACAGTGTTCGATCTGGAAGAAGGTGGGTATTAACTCGCCTTCTTCCAGATCGAACACTGTCACTTATATTACCGGTTTCTTCAAATTTGTCCACAGTTCGTTGAAGTTGCCGAAAGAAATCTTTTTCGATTATGGCAAAGTTGGGAAATCTCTCACGGAACTTATTCAAACATAAACGAGGCGAATAAACCCAATTACCATTTTCACCAAGATTTGATTTCTGTAGTTTGATTTAATAATAAACATTTTATATTCTGTTTGAAACATTTTGAATTATAACCAGCTGACTTGAAAGTTGTCAAGTAAATGTAAAAACTAATTGAAATAAATAATTTCGCAGATATCTCGTAAATTCCACGGCAATAGCGATCCAAAGACTTTTTGATCATGCGATATTATACGTAGAAAGGAATCCTATAGTTATTGCGAAATTAAGTAAGGAAATGCTAGCGCAACAATAAACAAAACCTGAATTTAAAGCGGGAAGATTTAAGTAGAAAATTTGAAACGAAAATAAATTCTAATGTAACTTTAAAGTTTTGTCGTATACTCTGGGGCTCCTTGTCCCTAAAATTTACGATCTATTAATACTGAGTTCAGTTTCGGTATTAATTTTCATTATTTTATGTACTCAACGAAACTTAGCTTTTAGAACATGAAACAGGAGGTTCAGGTGCAGGATTCAACTAAATGTTGGTTAACATGAAAGCTTTGAATTATTACGATCGTTGCGGCTATGTGATTTATCGACTTGTATCAAAGTTATGGGAAAATCCGATTTTGACAAGCATTTAATTAATTACTTTTTCGGATGTTTTATTTCACTGGCGATTGTTTTATTTACGCTTCTGTATTATTTAAAATAATATTAGCACCAATTGAATGAATAAAATAAATTTACATGAACATTGGAGTTTCTTGTGTGAGATCACATTCAAAGATACTAAGAAGTAAAGGTTCTAGTTGTCTTTCTATGATCGAAAGTGTATTTTTAAGTCTATCAGTCCTAGTATTCTTAGAATATACACTCGGGAGCAAAAAAATCGACTCAGACTGCATACTCGCATTAAATTATCTCTGGCACAAAAACTAACACTTAAATTCCACTTTTGCTTTCAAAATCTTTTAGTTCAGGATCTTAGCTTTAAAATTAGTGCATATTCTTTTAACTTACGCTTCTTATACAGTTAGACTACCCTACAATTTGTTGTGATCGATAATCACAAGATTTTGTATAAGTTGACATCAATTTTCTTTGCAGGCCAGGAGGTCGTTTAAAAGGCTTTCTACCTTATCAACCCGTATTAGTTGGCTGTCAAGCGTCAACTGGTATACATTTCCGTCAGCTACATTTAGGAATATTAGCTGCCAATGGATACTACAACCGAAGTAGCGGCTCAAACGGTTGCATTATTGCAACAAGGCCATAATCAACGGGAAGTCGCTCGTGTGCTGCACATGAGTCAGTCTGCCGTGTCAAGTTTACCGAAGATACCAGGAGAATAGTAGCTTTCGTCGAAGAAGAGGTTCCGGCAGAAAGCGGTGCACAGTAATGAGAGATGACCGTTTCATTGTCCAGAGCTCTGTAAGAAATCGGGCTCTCACCGGTGTACAAATTCAACGGGAGCTCAGAGAAACGCGAGAAGTGGCTGTTAGTCGGTGGACAGTTAGAAGACGACTTAAGGCAGCTAACCTTAGTCCAAAAAGGCCAGCTACGGGTCAAAAATTGACCCCAGCCCATCGAGCAGCTCGTCTCCGTTTCGCAAGAGAGCATGTTGGTTGGACAAACGAGCAATGGCGCTCTGTACTGTTCTCGGATGAAAGCAGAGTGTGTTTGAACGGCAGTGACAGAAGAGGAAAAGTATACAGAAGGCCGGGAGAAAGATTCACACAATGCTGCATAACAGAAAAGGTGGCTTTTGGAGGAGGTTCCTGTATGGTGTGGGCTGGCATTTCTATGGACGCAAAACCGAGCTGGTTTTTATTGAAACCGGCGGCCGAGCAGGAGGTTTGACTGCGAACCGATACATCCAAGAAATTCTAGAGAACCATGTCGTTCCTTACGTTGGTTTTATCGGGGAAACCTTCATTTTCATGCAAGATAATGCCCGTCCACACAGTGCAGTTTCCGTAAGGCATGACTTGCAAGAACTTGAAATACGAGTTATGGACTGGCCGGCGCGCAGCCCGGAATTGAATCCTATTGAACACCTGTGGGATGAACTCAAAAGGAAAATTCGGGCTAGAAATCCTGCACCAGTTACGAGGGCTGAACTTCAAGCAGCACTTACCGAAGAATGGGACGCTATCCCACAAGACAGCGCGATTAAACTTATTAATTCCATGAAGAACCGTTTACAAGCGGTAATTAGGGCTAGGGGCGGTACCACTAAATATTGATAATGTTTTTTGAAAATAAAAATAAAAAAGTACTTGATATTACCTAATCTATTCTTTTAAGTTTTCCGCGTCTGTTTTGAAGTTTTAGCATCCTAAAACATAACTTTATTTTTTCAAAGAAAAAGAAATGCAACTTAGAAGAATATGCACTCATTTTTATGTTAAGATCTTGAACTTAAAGGTTTGAAAAGCAAAACTGGAATTTATGTTATATTTTTTGTGCCAGGGACATTTTACTGCGAGAGTGCGGTCTGAGTCGATTTTTTTGCTCCCGAGTGTATTACATCTTTTCAATAATATTGTAAAACTTGTCTATTCAGGTCCTTGGTTCTCAAATAAAACTAACGGTAATTCAGACACACACTATATTAATAATAAAAACGGATAACAATTTAAAAACTAATTACTAGCAATAAGAACATTTATGTAAGTTCACTCGGCGATGATTTGGTATGGAATGGCATAAATCCCTCTCGACTGCTATTTATATTAACGGAAAAACTCTGGCATATTCGATGTTCGCCTAGATTTTTCTTGTGTTGTTCGATCCCGTGATTTGTCCACATTGACATTTTCTAGACGGTTCTCGACGTGTGAGATCATCGGTGACTCATCACAATATTAAAACAATGCTCTGTTAAATAGAAATTCTCTTTAAAATTGTTTCAAAAACCATTTTACACTATGTAATCGGAGTCGAAATCAATCTAAAAATATTTCGCCACGAATAACGGGACTCTCTGACAATCCGAGCTTTAATAAACGTTGTTTATTTAGTTTAATTGTTGATTATAATGGCCATCATTTATTTTTTTTTTCTGCTGACGCTAATGCCAAATATGAAACCCATTGGCCCTTATCACGTTAAGCTTTCTTTCTACGGCACTTCTTGTTTTCCAATTTCAATATTCTTGAAAATTGTTAAGTAAATGCAGCAAATTAGTATACAGCGGGGTCATAAAGTTTGGAACCAAGCTTATAACCACATTATTTTACATTTTTAGGAAAAACGCTTGAACAGGTAAATTTTCTTTTTTAAAACGCCATCTTTTGACATTCAATTTTTTTCTATGACGTCATTGGTTTTCAAGTGATGACGTTATCAACACTTTCTTTAAATGGCAACCATATTATTTTTTTCTCGTTTTTGGTAGATCTTTATATCCACCAAATAGTGATATAAAACAATTGGTATGTTGCATCACAATTTTTTTGAAAAAAATGATATAAATTTAGAAAAAAATACGAAAATTTTATTTTTGTACAAAATTAAAATTAAATTAAAAAAAATATATCTGAACTTAAATTTATTGTAACAGTTAACGTAAATTTACAAAATGGACCCCACCAACCAACTGACACTGTCCCAGCCGAGTGTAAACACTTCGTATACTCGCCTCAATTATGTCTGGGGATATTTGTGTAAGTTCTACGCGAATTCGTTCTTTTAAATCTTCTAAATTGTTCGGTTTGTTAAAATACACTTTCGATTTCAAATAACCCCACAAAAAAAAGTCTAACGGAGTCAGGTCAGGAGTCAGGTGGCCATTCTATGGCGCCTCTCCGTCCAATCCATTTATTGGGAAATATTTCGTCAAGATAGTGGCCAACCTCTACACCATAATAGGGAGGCGCCCCATCTTGTTGAAACCAAATATTTGGATGGGGTACATCACCATCCTCGTGATTTGGGAAAATAACATCGAGCGCTGGAACCAGTCCAATCTTAAAAATTCTAAATATTGCACAGCAGTCAAATTTCCTTAAAAAAAATATGGTCCTAAAATGCGTCGTCCAATCATTCCAACCCATACGTTAACTTTTCCTCTGCGCTGAGTATGACACGCTTGAGTCCAATGCGGATTGTTCTGCGACCAATATCTGCAATTATGGCGGTGAACAGATCCATTTAGGCAGAACGTAGCTTCATCTGAGAAGACGATGTTTTCCAAGAAATTTGGATTTTGGTCACAACTTAACATTACGTCTTCACAGAACTGCAGTCGACGATCTTCGTCATCCTCATGTAATTCCTGTACAAGTTGAACTTTGTAAGGACGATAGTGTTCTTTTTTAAATAAGTTGACGACAAATGAGTGAGCCACCTGATTGGCTAACGCAAGTTGTCTGAAACATGATGAATTTCTTCTGCTTCTAGAAGCACATTTAATTTCACATCTTCTCCTGCTTGAGGTCTACCTTGCTGTGGTCGATCTTTTATGGATCCAGTTTCGGTAAACTCTCCAACTAGTTTTGTCACCGTAGACCTGGTAATTGGAGGTCTATCAGGCTGTTCATGGTTAAACAAATCGCATGCTTCTGCATGCGTTCTTTGTCTGTCCCCATACCCAACCATAATTAAAATTTCGATTCTTTCTCGATCAGGCAAATGTGCCATTTTTTATATTAGCGAAAATGAACAATTTTTACGCAATATCTCAAAAATTTAACGTCAAAAATAGAAGTAAATAATTCAACAATGTTGTCGCCATAGAAACAATTTCAAACTAAAATTTTTGTACATAAATTGTATAAAAAGAAGCAAGAATGTCATAAGAATGTCATAAGAATGTCACGTGTTTTTGTTTTTGTAAATTTTTTGCGTAGTAACATGAGTACATGTGCTTTTGACGATCCGGTTTGTTCAAGAAGTTGCTGAGTTAAGTTGAATTAAGAAAACCTCAGTTAGAGCAGATACTGAATTTAAATAAATAATTATTGTTTTGTACAGTATTTAATACCATTCTTCTGTATATTATTTATAGAATTGTAATCCAATAAGAATTTATAAGAGATGTATCATTTGTGTGTATGTAAGTAATAATGCAGACAGAATGTAATCTTATGAGAAAATAGTTTCAACAACTGCATTCCTAACAGCAATATTTTCATTTTGTATTATATTTATTTATTTTATTTTATTTTAGTATATACATCGATACTTGTATGGGATTAAGAATAAAGATAAGTATAGAAAAAATTATATAAATATTCTTGGTTATGTAGTATTTGTTATTTATAAAACGTCAGTTAATCACTAGCCGTTAGATTTTTCGCAGCTAACTAACAGAGAGATTAACACTTGGCTAGTACCAAATTAAAAATGGTGAATACCAGTTAGTGACTTAACTTAAGTTTTAACAGTGGGCTAAACACAATGGTGAATACGGACGTAAGTTACCAAAAAAATAAAGCTGGAGCATTTGATGGACCTCAAATTAAAACGTTATTGAGAGATCCAAATTTCAACAACGTTATGAACCAAGCTGGGAAAGAAGCCTGGACTTTGTTCACGATGGTCGCGAACAATTTTCTTAGAAAGAAATCAATACATTACATTACAAACTGACAGATAATAAAATTAATAATGTTGCAATTATTTTGTAAATTGACTCACAAACTACCAACTTATTTACTACCGCCCCTTCAAAATACTCTACTTCTATATGAATACACTGATCCTAGCGACTTGTCCATGATTGAAAGCTGTTCTGGAAGTCTTCGCTTGTTAACGTGTTCGACATTCCCTGTGATTCGACTTGGATCTCCTCGATCATCTCAAAATGGCGCCCCTAGCAAGCAAGAGTAAGCCACAAGGGGCATGATCTGGGGAGAAGGGAGTGTGCGGCAGACCGTCGTGTTCGTTGAGGCTGGTGACTGATGCACAACAAGTGCCGTGGGTTGGCGCATTGTTAGGGTGTAGGATCTACGAATATTTACCCCACTTGGCAGGTAGCTTGCGTCGAATGTTTTCTCTTAGTCGCCGAAGAACGTCGCAAAGAAATAGTCCATTAACTGTCTCTCCTGGCGGAAGAAATCCTCTGTGCACGATGATCAGCCTCAAAGAAGCAAATTAACATCGGCTTGATGTTGCCTCAAAGTTCGAATTTCTTCGGTCGTGGTGGCAATGTCGTCTTCCACTGCGATTATTTGCTGCTTTGCTTCGAGATCATACTCGTGCAGACATGATTCGTCGCCAGTAATGATTCTGGTACTGAAGTTAGCATCCCTTTCAGCAGTTTCTTTCAGCTCTGTGCACACATGAACAAGATGCCGTTTTTGTTCAATGCTGGCACAAACGTCCTACAAACGCATGTTACAAATGTCATCGATTATCCTCCTTCAGTCTTGCAGGATAGGATCATGCATTTTTGCCAAGTTTTGTGCCGTGCTTTCCGTCGATGGACGACCGGAACGCTTATCATCATTAACCGACATATGTCCATTTTTAAAAAGGTTGTACCTCTCATAAGATTACTTCTGGCCTATAGTATCCTCACCAAGTGCTTGTTCAAGCATTTTCAGAGTTTCTGCTGCCGTTTTACCAAGTTTGAAGCAGAATTTGAAGCACGTTCTTTGCTCTCTAACATCAGATATTGTAGTGTGGCAGAACAACTCAAACACTACTCAATAATTATTTATCGCAAATTAGAGTTCTTCCTTTAACATTTTGTTCTTTAATTCTGATAAACATGTAGATTTCTTTTTGTATTAGCGTTTTCCTTGACTCCCCTCTCTGATTGGCGTGCGCGGGAAATATTAGGTCGCTCAGTAGGAAGACCGATACCGGCTTATATCCGGTATTCATTCGCTCTCTCGCCCACCAAGTGGATTCTTGAATTTGGGGCTTTATAATCGCTTATTAACAGGTATCTTTTTTGTACCGTGCCCTACTGCACTTAAGGGATTTAGTCAAGTTCCACGTACCTTATTGGAAGGGCCAATTTACCCATAAAGGAATTTTACGGTAGCGAGTGGGGTTCGTCTTCCATTACCGAAATATAAGTTGTGTGTAATCAAAACCGCTAGTACATTCTGGTATGTAATTCCGAAGCTAATTTATTTCTTTTAATTTTTATTAATTTGTTTGCACCTTTAAATAGGTGTTTGTTCCCATGGGCTACTGAAGCTCCCACAGTTTTTACGGCCTGCCGAAAATCTATGCAATCGATTCCCGGCTACATCATTCAATTAATCACCGGAAATTAGGATCGCCCACTTACGACGATCAGAGGACCAAAGCTAAGAACTACTTTCTTTATTCTGTTTTTTTTTGTGTATAATTTGAAATATTAAGTACTCTTACTAGCCAACTTAAATTCCTAATCAGTTTTAAAAGATCGCGTTATTTCTTGTGTAAGATCTGTTAAAATACTTTGAGTTAGAAATTAATCGTTTAATCTATTTATAAGTTATAAATGTTTAGAGTTAACGTTAACACGTTAATCAATTATTTCATTTGTTTTTCTTTTATACCACGTAATTTAATTCTTAATCTTATTTTAAATTAATTTAAAGCAACATGACTTTTTTTCCTTTGCTATATTTCAAGGTTTAAAATAATTTCACTTATAAGAATATAACGTAAATTTTCATTCATATAACTCTTTTTTTTTGCTTTTTAAAGGAAACCACCTTTGCTTGTAAAATATAAAGTGTTTTTTCTTGAGTTTTTTTGATTGTTTGCGCCAGTGTTCACGTGATCAAGGGTACGTATTTCTTTCACATAGAAGTTAAAATAAAATTTCGTTTTCTTTTTGCTAAGATTTTACGACTTCAAATTTAGATTTACTTGTTTTGTTTAATTTCAATAATCAATTCATTTTTAAGATATTATAGAACCATTGTCAAACTTTGTTTTGTTCAATTTATGCCAATTTTCACACTCCCGGAGAGTCTGGAAATTTTAACTTTAGTTTTATTTAGCATATAGATAAGCCTCTAGACGTATACCGGGTCTGCTCAATAGATCCGGCTTATAGTTTTGTGTTTAGGTTCACGATCACAGCTTGTGAACCCAGAAAAATACGTTATTTTGACGGGGGGTTTTGTGTAGAGGTTATTCAGCTTTTTTTTATATACATTGTATTTCGCATTATTTTTTTGTTGTTAAATAACACAGGTCTACAAAATTAAACTTTTTGACAGATGTTTTTATTTTGAAAACTGATTTTATATAATTTTGGTAGGCTGATTTCAAAAATTCTATGCATTGATTTGTATCACGTAAGGTTTTTTTGCAAATATTAAATGAAAAAAACGATATTTCTAAAAAAAATTATTTGTTTATTGAGTAAAAAGGTGGAATACAAGTTAAAAAAGTGGAAAAAAATACTTTAATCAGTGTTTTCTAAGTGAAATCTTTGTCTTTTTGCCAGAAAGCTTCGTTGTCCGGACATTCGGTTGTATGTTTTTAAGGGCATATCCAGTTTTAACATCCAGCAGTAGTTCGCCATCATCGTTATGCTCCATCTGCCTTGGTATCGCCGTTCCATTTCTTTAATGTCTTGGTGAAACCTCTCTCCCTGTTCTTCGCTAACTGCTCCAAGATTTTCATGAAAATAGTTCAAGTGTGAAAACAGGAAATGCACTTTCAAACTCATATTACAACCTAGACGATGAAGGTGTTGTAACATATTTTGAATAATATTTTCGTAGTTTTCGTCCTTAGAGTTCCCAAGAAACTTATCAATTACTTCTTTAAATGAAACCCAGGCGTTTTTCTCGACATTGGTCATTGTGTTTTGAAAATTCTTGTCTTTGCATAATGTTCTTATCTGCGGCCCAACAAAAATACCTTCTTTTAACTTGGCATCGGATAAGGCTAGAAATGTCTCGCACAAATATTTAAAACACTGTCCATTTTTGTCTAGGGCTTTAACAAACTGCTTCATCAAGCCAAGTTTGATATGGAGAGGAGGCAGTAAAACTTTTTTGGGGTCAACCAAGCTATCTCTTAATACATTTTTGCTACCAGGTGTAAGGCTTGTTCTAGAGGGCCATTCTATTTGAGTACAATGTCTATCCCTTGCTCGACTATCCCACTCACAAATAAAGCATGGAAATTTTGTATAACCTCCTTGTTGTCCTAGTAGCATGCACAGCACTTTAAGGTCACCACAAAGCATCCACTGATGATCTTGGTAGTTTATTTTCTTTAAAAGAAGTTCAAAATTTTCATACGTTTACATTAAACGTACCGAATGGGCAACGGGAACCGAGGCCAGCTCGTTACCATTGTGCAATAAAACGCCTTTTAAACTACGCTTACTTGAGTCAATAAACAGGCGCCATTTTTCTTTTATATACGGCACATTTCCTAATTTTGAAATTATGTCAGGAATATTGTTGCAATACACTAGCGGTCCGTCTTGAGTAAAATATTGACATAACTCTTTTTTGGGATCCCGGTAAAAGCTTGATGTGACGCCAGGTGCCAGTAAATGTTTCTCACGAAGTCGGGAGGCTAACAATTCGGATGCATCCTTTGGAAGGTGCAAATCTCTAATTAAATCATTTAGTTTGCTCTGGCTAAACACTTCGGGCTCTCTGAAATCTGGTGTGAAATCTGAGTCATCTGGGTCGCAATTCGATTCCTCTGATTCTGACGATATGACGTTTTCTAGTGCTTTTGGGGCGGTAGGTATTGATACATTTGGTCCATGAGGAACTGGTCGAATAGCAGAGTCAAGATTGGGATACACAATTTGTTTCTTATTTTTTCTGTTGAATCCTTGAACATTACACATAACAATCATCACTGTGATTTCTAGGTTCTCGCCATACCATAGGAACACCAAAGCTTAAACATTTCTTCCTACCTTTTTGCCAGTTTCTTAATGCTTCAACGCAAACGGAACAAACAGTATGAGGAGCCCAGGACTTGTCTTGGTCGCCAATTTTTACACCAAAATAAGCGTGGTATACATTTTTCACAATCGAAGTTATAGTTTGCCTCTGCTTTACTACGACATAACTACAACAGATATAACAAAAGTTATTCGGATTGTTCACACAATGTCTTCTTTCCATATTTACACGTATAATTTACACTTATAATACGCAACAACGAAGACAACAAGCGCGCGGACACAGTAGCACGACGACTAACACGAACAAACTGCACATAAGCAGGTTTCAACGTTGTATTGACGCTTCTGCGCCGACTCTGTTGCTTTGCTGAGAAATCTAATATTAACCAGGGTTGCCAAATCACATTTAATTTCATAAAAATAAATTCATTTAAAAATCATGCCTAACATGGAACAAACATATTCTTGTCATAGGTATAGCAAACGCCAATTAAGTTGGCGCGAGGAGGGGTAAATTCGCGCAGGATTAGAAGTAGTGGGGAGATTTGTATTTGGTTTTGCATCAAATGTCTGATAATTCTAACCACTGAGCGTGTATCACTTTATGATCGCCTTGCAAAGACATTATGTTCCGTCAAAAGTCAATGACAAATGTATTCTGACGATTACTTGAGTAGTGGGGGTGGACGTTTTTAAGAACCGCTTTTGCGCACCCCCTCCTCGCGCCAACTTAATTGGCGCTTGCTATATGTTTGTTAATAAATTAACATTTTTAAGATATAGAGCGCTATAAAAAAAATTACGTGATAGAGCAAAAATATGGCGTTTTTTGGAATAAAGGCCCCCAAACATATACAAATTAGCAAACAGCTTTCAAACATCAAAATCACTGTTGACCTGTGTAATTACTAAGAATATTAGTACGTTGTATTATGTTCTCTTTTCTTTTTTTTTATCAAACAATCATTGTTTCCCGAAACTTTGTGTTTTTTGTGGTTGTTATCCACGTTACCCATAGGTACCTTAAGTCACTTCAAGCGCTGCCGAAGCAAAATATAAACACAAAACTTGTTTGTCACCACCTAGCTAATTACCGTTTGACAGACTGACTTAGTTGAGACGTAGCGCACCATCTAGCGCTATAAAGCTGTACTACCATCTCTTCGCACGCCACATTAAAATTCCGGGAATTTCTGTGCACCACCTCGTATGTGATTTTAAAAAAGCTTAATGAGAAGGGAATTGCATTAAAATTTAAACCTGTCTAGTCCAGGAAGATAAAAACTACTTATCGTATTACTTAAATATTCACATAGTTAAGTTAACTCTAAACTTATATTTCGATAAATTTTAAAGATGGTCACCTGCTGGAGTGATACTCTACATGTCATTCATTTCCTTGTCATAACAAAAGCTTATTGGCCATTGAGCAGATTGCAGAACTTACTAGAGGTTATAAAAAAATATTTTTTTAAATTTATCTTCTTTAACATATTTACCTAATTATCTAAGCCTCAATTTTTACATATTCATTGTACCAATCTAAAGCGTCACTTCGTTTAAGCTACCATTGTCGTGAAATCCTCTACATAATCAAATGCGTGGTGGACAACGTTACATGCCCAGAAATGACAGAGATTACTCGTTCAATTTATCTTTATTACAAATTTCAACACGAGAATCCAGCTTATATCTCAATGAATGACCTCTTCATAATTAATTGAAATTTCTCATATGGTAAAATTATTTACGACCTAATACATACCGTCGCTGTTCATGATTAAACGATTCCATTAATTAAATTAAATTAAACGACGAAAATGAAAAATGATAACATGTTTACTTATTATTTATCAGACTATCTCTACAATTTGTTGTTCTGGTAAAGTTTTTATTATTGATGTACTTGATGGGAATAACACACTTGGCTATATTTCACAAATTTTATTATATTTCTCTGACATATGTTTCGGCTGTTATGACATTCTCAAAGAGTTTCTTACAACTAACTTAATCTACCCTATATATCTAGTTTTGTGATGAGGTGGTGGTTAGATGATGTTTATAATGTTGTCTATGATGGGGATATTTATAAATTCCAGCTGTGTATTAGTTACTATTACATTTTGTTTCTGGGCTTTTTTAATTTCTAGAATTTCTAATAAATCGAATCTTTTACATTTTATTGGTTTATTGGTTTATGGTTTTGTTCAATACAGTGCTCCTGGATAAAATTAAAATATTTAGAAATATATCCTTGAATATTTTAATTTTATCCATGATAACTACGGATATATAAGTTCGACATTGATATATTATCATTTATATTTTTAATTTCTTTGAAAAAGACACTATGTGTAGAAACATGAAAGATTGTTTTAAATATATACATATCAAAGTAAAACATACCTTAAATCGTCGACTAATTTAATCTACTATAACATACAAAGGTCAAGAAATAATTACCTATATATATGTCCCGTATTATTATGTTCAAATTTTAGGAGTGTAAAGTAGACTTCATTTCAAGTAACATAAACGCAAAACTTGTATATCAATTTTCATTTGTTTCAAAGTTACAGATCTATGAATGTGATTGTCAGATAATGAAAAAAAATGTAATCCTAAACTGATTTTATTTAAAAAAGTATACCTCCATTAATAAAAGTCAAGGGGATTAAGATCAGGTGATCTGGGTGGCCATGCAACTGGACCTCCTCGACCAATCCATCTCGGGTAATTGACGTTAACCCAATTTCGGGTGAAATCCATGTGAAACCATATGTCTCGTCCAACATTCAGTGGGACATCCTCTAAAAGACCTGGCAGTTCGTCAATAATAAATTGAAGATAATTGTCCGCATTTAACCTCCTAGTAAGAACGACAGGACCAATCAACAAGTCATCGATTGGGGCCGCCCAAACGTTAATAGAAAATTCATGTTGAAATTTAGATGGGGCGTATAGCTTTGGGATTTTCTGATGACCACCTGTGCAGGTTTCTCAGATTTGTAACACCACTTCTCGTGAACGTAGATTCATTTGTCCAGAGGACTGTTCTGCAGAAATTAAAATGAGGCCGTCTTAATATCCAGGTAGAATAGACTAGACGAGCATAGTGGTCTGCTTCAAGCAAACCGTGTCCCCTGCGATAGTGATATGGATATAAGCCTTCACGTTTTAAAATTCGCCAAACCGTCGTTCGTGGCACTTCTAGTTATCTAGCGATTCAACGTACACTGAGAGTTGGATCCCTTGTAACAATAGCTACTGCATCTTTCTTTAATTAAGTCTGCTGGCAAAATTACTCCTCTGTCGAAAAGATAATCACGCAGTCCGCATTCCCAAAATTAATCTGTGTACTTCCATAAACGTTCTGTAATTAGTAATGCGCCTATCGGGAAATCGATGTCGGTATTCAATAACTGCTTGACGTGTACTGCCGTTAGAGTAGCCATACACAAAATGCATGTCCGCATACTCTTGAGAAGAAAATCGGTAACGAATTTTGAATAAAGAAAATGTGTTCACTCACTAATAAGCTGTTGTATAAACTGAAACGTAATGTAATCCTTTATTAAAAATGCAACGTTAACAGTCATCTGAACATTTGTTTATTGTATGATATTCATTGTTCAGCATTTATGAAATAAGTAAGAACCTTCTTTATCATAAATCAATTTCAAGTACTCTTTTTGTAGATCTCCAAGAAATTACTGTATGCACTACGACACGTGTTTATTTATTTTAGGATAAGATTCTATTATGTGACGTTAACAATCACAGGCCTGTTATTGAATCGTATAACTTTTTTTAAATAAAATCAGTTTGTATTGACTTTAGGATTACATTTTTTTTCATGATCTGACAATCACATTCATAGATCTGTAACTTCGAAACAAATAAAAATGGATATACAAGTTTTGCGTTTTTGTTACTTGAAATAAAGTCTACTTTACACTCCTAAAATTTGAACATAACGATACGGGACAGCTTGTATATATATGAATTGAATCCTTTTAAGATTCTTCTTAACATCTGAATGTAGACTGTCAAGTATTCGGACTGGAACAAAAACACTCTTGAAACTCCTCCGGATATTAAATAAACTACCACAGGTTCGAGATATTTATATATTAATTCCAATCAAAGAAGAATTAGCCTTTTTTCAGATCCTTATGGGTAATCTTGATTATAATGATGTGATTCAATTAACTTCTCTGCACGATACGCAGTAAGTTGTCTAACCTTCTGGATTTCTATTAATATTTCTCGTTACAGCTTGCTTGAGGCAAATATGAAAGAAATTCAAATATATTTACCCTTTCGGTAGTTCTATCACAATTATGCCCTGGTCAAATTGTATATTACATGTTAATATTTTGACAATGTTGAATATTCCAAATTCACTAGGAATATTATATCAAATAAGATCACTTATATACCAATAAAATATCTATATTCGCTTGAAAATATCCTTTTTAAAAAATGTGTCTTTTTTACTCAAAAAGAATGAATACAATTTTTTCAATAGATCTCCCTAGAGATTTAGTAATATTCATATATCTAAGAAGTTAGATATTTTTGTCATTTAAATACATATAGAGTGACTTTTGAAATATCTTTATAGAATGTAATTTGAAAATCAACTATTAATAATAAAAATAATTGTAGTACTTGCGTTTCATAGCATTAGTTTCATTTTCAATTTTGTATGTAACTCTGTTAAATAATATCATTAATTATTTATTTTTTTTAAGAGTCAGTAAACTTTTAAAAGTACAACAAACTAAAGTTATTCACCCAGATTCAACTATATTGTTCTCTGACAATATCATAAAATAAGCGTTTAAATCTCAAAATATTTGATACAAAAAATTAAAGTAACTTGAAATTATTTTAAGTTCAGAACTAATTAACGTATATCAGAAATTAATATGATGGTATATAATCCCATTACAATATATATATATATATATATATATATATATATATATATATATTGATGTAGGTCAAGCCTAGTTTATAAAGTACAGATTGTTAACGTTTATATGTAAAAATTTAGAAAATAATTAATTTTTGAAACTGAATTCTTCATCTAATATATCAATAAAGTTGATTTCGCGTTTCAAATTGTTTAAAATATTCTCATATTTATTTATTTTTATCTTTTCATTTGCCTTAGTCATTTTATTTCGATATCTTGTATTTCCAAAGATATTTCAACTTAATTGATTAATAATAAATGTCATAAATTAATTTAGGGAAAACTGTACTTATTTGAAATGACTACAGCGGGAAATATTCCAACCATAAATTAGTATTATATAAAATTATTAACATTCACAGGACAATTATTTATTTACTAAAATAAAATATGTAATTTTTATTAAGCATAAATGTAATTTGAGCGATTAAATTATCATTTTCATTATAAATAAGTAGCGAAATTATAGTAATACATACAGATTAGACGAATAAGAAGCTAGGATTCGAAACAAACGAGAGTTAGCGTCACTAAGTAAAAAACTCCATTAAACACATCGACGTATTTAAGTGCCTCTCTGGAAATTAATAGAAAAATTATAAATTAAATTAGAAAACCTATTCAACGAACCTAGAAAAACATTACCTGTTTATCCAGCTCCTTTTTGACGCATTTTGAGTGTTCAGACGTCAACCAGTGCCTCAGAAACCGAAAATACCATTTTACCGGGAAAAGCATGCAGCTAGCCCGAAGCTAAGTGGAGACGCCGCCCGATTGCCCGTCCGAACCTGCATCCTGTATTTTCGGATCCACAAGCCGACTCCAGACTAACCTATTCCTGTCTATTTCTAAATAAGTATTCTTTTAACCTCCTACAAATTTTTGAAAATGTTGAATTAATTCATTCCACAAAATGAAACCTCTATCAAAGTTTTTTTTAATAAATATACCTTATGGGTACAGTTAATATTAGTATAATTTAGTTTAAAGCAAGAAGAATACAGTTTCCTGTTCACAATAATTTAATTCAATAGTATTATTTATATTTATAGTCTAATTAATTTCACTTTCATTAAGTCGTTATGCTTAACCTTGAATTTATATTATGTTAATATTATCACGTGACATGACACATTTGATTATTCATAATTTTATTATATTGATCACTTACCTATCATTCAACACCTTCATTAAAGCCTTTTACATTATTCCTTAACTCGCTCGTTTTATTTAGTAGATTTGAATAATAAAAATAACATTATTTATTGTGTTGTCATCATCTGATGTTGTACGTATTCTATTGGAAGCACCGAACCTGCATTTAGAGTCTATTTTTCCATGCACAACCCAAGAGTCTCATTGTTCTCAGAAGCCGGACAGTTAACCCAAATTTAAGCCCGCCAGAAAATAACTATTAGAAGTTATACACAAGCACAGCTGCTTAGGTTATGTATGCTTCGTTATTAAACGATTATATATCTTTGAATCATACGCAAGTAACAGATTTAATATGTTAAACAACCCCATCTGTGTGTAACATTTGATATCATATTTAAAAATAGATATTTATAATTCTTTTATAAATATTACTTAACAGCTTCATTTTATTTAATCATTAAATTTTGTAAATATCATAAGATACATTCTGGACGTCATCAATATATATATATATATATATATATATATATATATATATATGTGTGTGTGTGATTCAACTTAGAGATTAAATTTAATTTTTAAATTGAAACAGAAAAAATATAAATTATACCAGTCTAACTTTAACCGAATTCTACAAATACTGGTAAACAAAATGTCTTCAAAACTGAAATACACTTAAATGACAGGTCGAAATTGAAAAAGCGATAAGAAAATAATTCAATATTTTCAACGTCGAGTGGAATATGAGAAATACATTATTGAACAATTCGATTATTTATTCCAGTTTCGAACTTCGAACGTCTTTCTCGTTTTCTAGAAATTACAACCAATAAATGCACAGGTGCTGTTTAATTTATGTTGCTTGCCATTTTGCAGAATTTAACTACGCTTTATTAATTAAATTATGGCCGTCGTAAGTTATTTAGCATGTATACTCAGGCTTATCGCGGTAATTAATAAGTTAATTATATACACATTGATCATCGTCACTTTAGTAAGCTGTGATAACGTTGGTTAAACGTAATGAACATTCAACACGAACTAGACATTTTCATAAGCTAATGGTCATGTTACATTATGAGCAATTAAGGTGAAACAATGATTATTGACTCCTCATTATTGTATTTTTTTAACTAAAACAATCATTAAGATATGGAGCGTTTGTTACGACACGTTTTTATTAAAAGCATCACCTCTATTTACTAAACAAATATTACAGAAGGGCAATGCTCTGTCTGAATTTGATAGATTATTTAGTTGAACTTTTCAACAGGAGTTTTCTTAAAAATGTAAATCTAAAATTGACACTCAACTAAGTTGAGTAAGTATGACTGTAACAATTTGGTCTCTGTTAATATCCAGTATAATTTTATATGTATTATAGTAAGTGAAAGTAATTTAAGATAAATTGTAAAAGTATATTTAATTAATTGAATACTAATCTACCAAAAGTACAGCTACTTATTTACATATCTATTAGTACTTATTCGCTTATCGTCGTGCCTTGTGTTACACAGCATGATATCGTCGAGTTCATTGGGAAACTGAATAATAAATACTTGATAATATTCCTGCGTATTTGGTTAAGGACTGCGCCAATGCTTTTGTTCATCCACTCTTCAAACCCTTCAATTTATCCATTCAAACATCTTCAATCATACAAACTTCGAAAATCACTAAAATTTGTCTTGTATTTAAAAAGGCTGCCATCTCTAATTATAGGCCAATAGCTTTTGTTTCTCTTTTTGCGAAAATCTTTGAATCCGTCTTGCATCAAATTATCTCATTCAAATGTATGCCTTTTAATTCTCCTTTACAAAATGGTTTTGTGAAAAATCGCTCCGCTGTTTTCCTCTCTAACAAACTTGTGTTGCATAACCCAAGATATAGCCGAAGCTTTTGACGGTGCCAGTCAATTAGATGTTATTTATACAGACTTCAGTCGCGCATTTGATACCATCGGCTATATTTTACTCTAAAAAAAATGCCATCTCGTGGATTTAACGATTTTCTACTTAGGTTTATGAACACATATTTGACAGATAGAGCAAGCTATGATACGTACAATGGCTATAAATAAAGACTTTTTACACGGTTTCTGGAGTTCCTCAAGGTTCCAACTTAGGCCGCTTATGTTTAAATTATTTATTAACGACCTAATAGCATGCTTATGCAGATGACCTTAAAATATATTAAACTATTACAAACATAACTGATGTGGAGTTTTGAACCACAAACATCTGTTCGACATTTGAGTCAACAAATAAACCTTTCTGTTGGTACAACTCACAAGTTATTAAAAAAAGATATGCAACTTTATCCATACCGTGTCACAGCAGTACAAGAATTGCTAGAAATTGATTACCCACGTAGACTACAGTTTTGTAATTGGTTTGTAAATATGAACAATAATGGAGAACTTTCGCAAAGAGTCATCTTTACTGATGAAGCATGGTTTTATAAAACGGGATACCTAAATTCACAAAATACAAGAATTTGGAGTAGTGAAAATCTACATGTAATTAATGAAGAATCGCTACATACAGAGAAAATTGGTGTTTGGGCAGCGATAAGCCAAAGGCGAATCATTGGACCAATATTTTTTCAGGGAACGTTAACTGCTCAAAGGTACCGTACGGAAATTTTACAACCATTTGTCAATCAGTGATGAACTTCAAAATGCATATTTCCAACAAGACGGAGCACCTTGTCACTGTACTGCAAAATCTTTGGATTATTTAAGAGAATTTTTTGATGAGCGTATAATTAGTCGAAATACTGAAATTGCCTGGCCTGCACGTTCATGCGATTTAACACCTTGCGACTTCTTTTTGTGGCCTTATCTAAAAAATAACATATTTCGAACACCTATATTGAATTTGAATGATATGCTACAGAGAATCGAACAGAAATGCATGGAAATTAATAACAATCCAGCAATGCTGCAGAATATCATCAGAAATTTTGAACGGAGGATTTTAAAGTGCATTGATCTTGAAGGACAACATTTTCAACATTTGTTATAGTTTTCAATAAATACCTATTATTTGTTATTTATTTGTATGTATGAAACTGTCAAAATATAGGACTTCGTAGGTTAAGTAGTAAATTTTAATTTACGACATACTTCAAAATGTTCTCAGTAAATCACATGCTACTAGATTGACTTTTCAAATGAACACTTGTTATGTACGTAAAGATAATTATTTCTTGAACTTTGTATAATATAGTTGATTTAGATATTCGTTTTACTTTAATATGTATATATTTAAAATAATCTCTTAGATGTTTCGGTAAGTATTACCTTTATCAAAGAATTATAAATGACAGTATATTAATGTCAAAGTTATGTAAGTGATGTAATCATGGTGAGAGATACAAATTCATAAATGCATTCAATAAATAATAATAATTCATGACCTAACAAAAGTTTGACATGAGTTATAAAGAGATTGGTAAGTCATGAGTTATTATTACACTTGCCCCGTGGAGAGACTTAAGATGTTAAGCTGTCGGCATTCGCCTAGAACGAGAAAGAAAACCATGAAAACCTACTCGGACAGCTTAAACCCGGGGCGAAATCGGGACTGCCGGCAAGATAAGGAGTGCACTAGATATTTATATAACACAAGATATATATTTAAATATGTACAATATATTATGGTAAATTGCTGACCGTTACATTATTAAGATATAGTAGATACTGAAAAAAAATTCTATTAGCAACAGGAGTGACAAAAAATCTAAGCAGTATATGTAGTTGATAAAATTAAATTATTGAAAGATATATTCAAGTTTAATAATAATAATAATTCATAACTTAGCATTCTCCAACAGCTAAACCCCAATTACGGGGGATTGCCTAGTCACAGATCTAAACACGGAACTGCCAGCATGATAAGTCAGTGTACAGATATTTAAATAACATATGATAGATATTTATATAATAACAACATATATTCATGATGGTAAATTGCAGATCGTTACTTTACATTATTAGATTATAGTATATACTGCTTAGATTTTTTATGATTTAGATAATTTCTGTTGTTAATTGAATTCTTTTCCTGTTTAATATTAATAATTTCTTTAATTTCCCTTTTCATTATGTGTTGTTCTTTATCGATTATCTGTGTGTTTTCAAAATCGAAATGGTGATCGCGTTGCAGTTTGTGTGTAAATAAAGCAGTTTTGTCTGTTTTGGAGTATCTGTGGGCTTGTAGTCTATTGTATAAATATTGTTTAGTTTGGTTCAATATGTAGTAGCTATAGCAATCGCGACATGGTATTCTATAGATGACATGTGTTTCTCGATTTTTTTCTATTTTAGGTTTTACTTTTGAAAATAGATGTTTATTAGTATTACTAAGTTTACATCTACATCATATTTTTTTATATATTATGCAGTTACGAAAATGTTATTAATAAATGTAATAAATGAAAACGATATTTCTTGGAATGTTTGAAAGAATGGCGGATGACTAAACATTAAAAATAACAAAGATAGAACAGATAAAAATAATAAATTTGGAGTGTATAACGTGTGGATGCAGTAAAATATATGTCGGTCAAACAGGAAGATTATTTAAAAAACGTATTGCTGGGCTATGTTCTAAGTTTAGCAATAAAAAGCAAGGTACTACTTTTGACAATCATTTAATAGCAGAAAACCACACATTCATCAATGATTTTCAAATCCTACATTTAGAAAATAACAGCAACAAATTTTACTTAATGATAAGCTTGATTTAAATAACTCACCTTTGTTAAATTTATTTATTTAAACATACGTTTTACCAGCATTATAACAGTAAGAGCTGACCAGTTGGGTCACACATTTAATCCCATATTTGTATAATTTCTCTCATTTTAAAGACACCATAAAATAATATTAACATAATAATATATTAGTATAAATTAAATTAATATAAATATATATATATATATATATATATATATATATATATATAAATATATATATAAATAAATTAAATAAATATATTAGTATAAATTAAATCGACGGTAGTGCGATATATCCTTGATACCCTATGTTCCTTATGCCATTCTCGGATAGTTACATTTGGGTGTATTTTTGCGTAGTGTGTCATTCTATTCGTATACGAATGCTTCCAATATGCTTGCCAATCATCTTTTAGTATTTTGGTTTTTAGATGAGAAATAAGATCATTAGATTGTTACTTTTTTCCGTCAGTATGTTATTACTATTTATAGCCTCCTTTGCTAAACGATCCACAGCCTCATTAGGCTCTATACCTGAATGTCCTTTGATCCAATACAAACGGATTTTTACATGTTTTTTTCTCCAGATATCCCAAGCGTTCGATGATGTTCAATATTATGGGGTTATTTTTTTTTTGGATGAGTTCTCTTGTGTAAAGATTCCAGTACGCTTTTGAAGTCTGACATAATCGTTGCATTCCAAATATTATATTTTTTTACATATTTTAGAGCCTCTGCAATTGCGACTGGCTCTGCTGTGAAAATGGATACATTATTATGTAATTTTACCTTCTTTTCGTATCCACTTCTAGGCACAAATAAGGCACATCCGCATCCTTCTTTAGACTTGCATCAGTAAAAATTACCGTCGATTCAGGAATTTCTGAGCGGATACTTTTATACAAAGTAGAATTGTATAGAATATTCAAAGTAATTTAATTTTGTTCCAAGGTTAATATTCATATATCTACTATATTCACCGGTATTCCTATAAGCTTCGGCTAATGGTGGGGTTGTATGATGTATCCAATAGTTGTTCGTTAGATCATCTACTGGAAGTTTATATATATGGTCTAGTATATGTCTGTTATTAATTGCCTTCATCTTAATTATTTGTTTTACAGCTAGGAATTGGCGCCTTAGAAAGTTTTCAAGTTTTACATTCAATATATTTAAAAACAAAAAAAACAGTATCTGTAGTGTTGTAAATCACAATCTATTTAACGAAAATTAAACAATACTCTTTAACTATTTTGCGTTCGAAATGAACTCATTATGAAACCCATAACAGTATCGAAATGAGCTCCATTTCGATACGCTTTTTTTCATTTTTCAATGTTGGCTTTGTTCGAACACAGAAATAAATATCATTGCTGTCATTTTATTTAAGAATTTAAGTACATTTGACAGGTATGATATATGTTCCTACTCTACAAAAACAACGTATATTGTATACAATTGACAACAAGATACATTAGTTTCTAAGTCACTCATGTTTATATTTTTAAATAAAATATCAAGTAATGTTAACGAAAATTAATAAATAATATGTAATATAATATACTTCGCGGATAGCAAGATTTAAATTTGACAATGTTAAGTATCAATGTGACCAACTGCATGCTTTATATAAAAATTAAACTCTGAACTTCCAAATTAAATAATTCCAATTTATTAATGTAAAAAACGCAAAATAGAAAAAATAGTATAAAGAACTCGTTTCATAAGGCTTTTTGCCGCACTCGCTCTTTAGAAAACTCGCCGCTATCGCGGCTCGTTTTCTAAACTGATCTCGTGCGGCAAAATGGTGCCTTATGAAACTTGTTTTTTAATATACTATTTTAGTACAAACTTATTTATAAAAGATGTTGAAAATGACTACATTGTCCATCCAGACATTCTCTGATTCTAAGTCAAATATAATTAAATATTTTAAAATGGCATTGTTAGCAACTGATATTAACAATTAACAATATGTTTGGTTTAAGAACAACAGATTTTTTCAACTTTCCAAAAATATTCGAGGGAAATAAACGAGGTAAAACATAATAACAGAAACTAAATATGCAAATGACAGCCAAATGCAATGACATGACAGGCGGGCAGATTTGTTGAATTGAGTTGAATTAAGTTCAGACATACCGTTTAACTTCAGAGAAAAATCAAGGCTAGAGGCAGTTTTTTTATGGACGCGCGATATATGTTTCAAGATATAGGAGGCTCTTTGTTTTGATATAATTGTACTAAAATCGTTTTATTTCACTAATAGTTTGATTTAGCTGGTTCAGTTCATGGCAGCTTCTTCAAATTTGTTTTGTTTAAGATGAATGGATTTTTGCCACGAGAGTGTATCTTAGAATAAAATATCTCGTCGTAAAGTATTATCCGGAACCGCAGGAGGGAATACTGTTTACAAACAAAGATCGATTGCTTTCTTATATTTGAGATTTTTTCGGTTCGTCGATTAATTAAAGTTATGTCAGTTTCTTCATCGTATTATTTTTAAGGATTCTAAGCTACAAGTACCTCAAAATAGACAAAATAACAAGGTTTATTCGACACCCAAAACCAGAACCAGAACGTTTGTACCACATGAAGTCGCAATTCTCTAAAAAGCTCATGGTGTCATGCATCATATCCTGGAGCGGAAAGAGCGGAAGAGTATACTGATCCTCAGTTAACAAAAACAAACGCAGATAGCTACATACGACATTTGCGGGACGATTTACTACCAGAAATGCGTCGATTATACCAGAATAATGATTTTATTTTCATCCAGGATAGTGGTACATCCCACAGAGCAGTAAGAACACAACAGTTTTTAGTAGAAAACACACCATCTTTTGTTCAAGCAAACCAATGGCCGCCTAATTCTAGAGACTCTAATCCTTTAGATTACTCAGTCTGGAACGCATTGCAAGAAAAAGTGTATTCGCAAAGACGGGAACTATTTGCAAATTTAGAAGATCTGCGCCGACAGTTAGAAGAGGTGTGGCCAGAAGTGTCTGTAAATTTAATCAGGCGAGTTATTTTACAGTTCAAACATACCGTGAGTTTTTCTGAAGTCAATACAGACTGACTTTATTTAAAAAAAAGTTATACGATTCAATAACGTCGCATAATAAAATGTTATCCTAAAATAAATAAACACGTGTCGTAGTGCATACAGTAATTTCTTGGAGATCTACAAAAAAGAGTACAGGAAATTAATTTATGATAAAGAAGGTTCTTACTTATTTTGTAAGTGCTGAACCATGAATGTCATACAATAAACAAATGTTCAGATGACTGTTAACGTTGCATTTTTTAATAAAGGATTACATTACGTTTCAGTTCATACAACAGCTTATTAGTGAGTGGACACGTTTTCTTTATTCAAAATGCCTTACCGATTTTCTTCTCAAGAGTATGCGGACATGCATTTTGTGTATGGCTACTGTAACGGCAGTGCACGTCAAGCAATTATTGAATACCGACATCGGTATCCCAATAGGCGCATTCCTTATTACAGAACGTTTCTGGAAGTACACTGACAATTTCGAGAATGCGGACTGCGTGATTATTTTTCGGCCGAGGAGTAAATTTGCCAGCAGACCTACAGGAAGAAGCAGTAGTTATTGTTACAAGTGATCCAACTCTCAGTATACGTCGAATCGCTAGACAACCAGGAGTGCCACGGACGACAGTTTGGCGAATTTTAAAACGTGAGGCTTTATATTCATAACACTAACGCAGGGGACACGGTTTGCTTGAGGCAGACCACTATGCTCGTCTAGTTTATTCTACCTGTATATTAACCTGCAGAACAGTCCTCTGGACAAATGAATCTACGTTCAAGAGAAGTGGTGTTACAAATCTGAGAAACCTGCACAGGTGGTCATCAGAAAATCTCAAAGCTATACGCCCATCTAAATTTCAACATGAATTTTCTATTAACGTTTGGGCGGCCCTAATCGCTGACTTGTTGATTGGACCTATCGTTCTTCCTGGCAGGTTAAATGCGGACAATTACCTTCAATTTCTTATTGACAAACTGCCAGGCCTTGTAGAGGATGTCCCACTGAATGTTCGACAAGACATGTTGTTTCACATGGATGGGGTACCAGCACATTTCGGAATTGCTGTACGAAATTGGGTTTTCGTCAATTATCCAAGATGGATTGGTCAAGGTGGTCCTGTTGCATGGCCACCCAGATCACCAGATCTTAATCCCCTTGACTTTTATTTATGGGTGTACATGAAAAATTTAGTCTACGTGCAAGTTTCGAACACACGAGAAGAGTTGTTGGATCGTATTCACCTGGCTGCCGAGCAAATCCGACAAAACAAGTATGAAATTCGGATAAGTACTTCTTCTGTTGGCTTACGAGCACAAGCCTGCATTCAACAAGGAGGTGGACATTTCGAAAATATTATTAATTGAACTTTTTTAAATAAATCAGTTTTTATTGACTTAGGGATTACATTTTTTTTTCATGATCTGATTATCACATTCACAGATCTGTAACTATGAATGGCATTTTGAATAAAGAAAACGTATCCACTCACGAATAAGCTATTGTATGAACTGAAACGTAATGAAATCCATTATTAAAAAATGCAACGTTAACAGTCATCTGAACATTTGTTTATTGTATGATATTCATGGTTCAGCACTTACGAAATAAGTAAGAACCTTCTTTATCATAAATCAATTTCCAGTACTCCTTTTTGTAGATCTAAAAGAAATTACTGTATGCACTACAGCACGTGTTTATTTATTTTAGGATAACATTTTATTATGCGACGTTAACAATCACAGGCCTGCTGTATAACTTTTTTTAAATAAAATAAGTTTGTATTGACTTTAGGATTACATTTTTTTTTATGATCTGACAATCACATTCATAGATCTGTAACTTTGAAACAAATAAAAATGGATAAACATGTTTTGCGTTTTTGTTACTTGCAATGAAGTCTACTTTACACTTCTAAAATTTGAACATAACGATACGGGACAGCTTGTATATGTATATAAAACATCAAAAAATAGAAATTTTGAACTAATATAAACCTGTAAACAGTTTAACCCATTAGCTTCCCTGATCCCCAAATGGGGATTCGCGAATTTTATTTTTGAACATATTTTAAAATGTTACTATCTTTAGTGTAATGTATACTAACTGAACATGAATACTCTGTACTTTCTAGAAAAATTTTATATTTTAGTGTTGGTAACCCTGTAAGCATGTTATGCGCGTTATTTTTTAACCTATACACAAAAGTTGATGGTCGAATATTTAAATTATTTCTAATAACATTTTTTGTGCTTATTTGATTAATTTTGTGCCAGTTTTGTGAATTCAAGTAATAATACATTCCTTTAGTTGATATTATAATAACAGGTGAGCAAACATAATATTTATTATAAAAAATATAGTACAAAACACCTTGATCCCCATTTGGGGATCATGGAATTTACTATGTAAAAAATCATATGGAGAATCTTATGTTAGTTTTATTCACAGTTGCTGTTTTTTTTTGTTTCCAATTCAGTATGGGTTCTAGAAAATTCCTTACTATCGCAGAACTTGAAGAAATATTGGAAGATGATGAATTTTTTGCTGATCTGGAACAAGAAGTCATTGATATAGTCGAACTGCCGCCCGATAATATCGATGTTATATCAGATTGCGAAGAATTTGACGATAATATTTGAGAAGACACTGTTCCACAAGACGTTCCTGGACGACTAGAAATCCATTCCAGCGCTCTGAAAGATGATCAAGATCAAGCATCTACAGTAAAATCAAATGGTAAATTCTTGCCAAAAACTGTTCCACAAGACTTTCCCGAACAACTGGAAATCCATTCCAGCGCTCTGAATGTTGATCAAAATCAAGCATCTATAGTAAAATAAAAAGGTAAATTCTTGCCAAAAAGTGAGTGTAAAAAGCAGGACATAAATTTGACTAATACATCATTTGAAAGCAACAATGTATCTGAATTGAAATCACAGATTATTCAAAACTTGAAAGGTAAATAACCGGTTCAGATATTTGAAGAACTTTTCGACGAAGATTTACTAAGCCATATAGCTATCCAAAGTGTAAATTAAGCTAGACAAAACAACAGACATAACTTCAAACTTTCCACAAATTGTCTTCAAAAGTTTATTGGAATTTTTTGCTATCAGGGTACCATTCGTTGCCCCAAGAGCAGTTATATTGGTCGGAGGATGAGGATATAAATCTTGCATGCGTTAGAAACTGCATGCCTAAGCACAGGTTTTTGGAAATAAAAAAAACCTGCATTTTAACGACAATAAACTCATATCCACCAGCGATAAACAAGACAAACTATTTAAAATCCGTCCTTTGATAAACAAATTGAACACAAATTTCAAAAAGTTCAGTATATTTGCACAAAAACTTTCAATATATGAGCAAATGGTGCGTTACTATGGCCACCATTACCTGAAACAGTTTATTAGAGGAAAACCAATAAGATTTGGATTCAAACAATGGGCTATGTGCTGTTCTAAATCTGGCTATTGTTTTCATATGGATATTAATGAAGGAAAAAGCCAAGAAGTACAACTTGTAAGTGGTGTTGGAGCTTCTGTGATAATGAAGATGACCTCCTTTTGGCAATATCCGCCAGAATATGAAATATTTTTCGATAACTTTTTCACCAGCTTTGATTTACTGTTGAAGTTGAGAGAACTAAATATAAAGGCGGCTGGAACAGTACGCTATATTAGAAAGAACAAGTGTCCTTTGAAATCTGATAATATCATAAAAAAAGAGGAACGCGGGGCATATGATTATCGTTATGATGAAAAAATTAAAATATTTGCGTTGATTTGGAATGACAATAGCTGTGTTAAAATGCTATAGAATTACTTAGGATTGCAACATATAGAAAAAGTGCAAAGATATTGTAAGAAAGAAAAAAAACAAAGCCATGTCGATAGACCAAACATTGTCGGACAATACAATAAACATATGGGAGGGGTCGACAAGTTAGACTGGAATGTGCAAAAGTATCGAATCAAATTTAGAGGTAAGAAATGGTATTTCCCTCTTTTTACAAATACGATTGACGTTGCGGTTGTTAACGCCCACGCTCTTTATACTGCAGTAAATGGAAGCATCCCATTATTAGATTTTAGACGCATTATTGCCAGAACTTATCTGAAGAAAGAATCATTATCCGATCCTAAATTTGCCGGAAGACCAAGTTCTAGTAAGGTTAGTAAAAGCCGCGTGCTTGACCATGTTAGATTTGATCCCATTGGACATGTTTTGGAGCGAACGATTGATGGAAAACAAAGAAAATGTGCCATATGTGACACAAGCGTTCGCAAACAGTGTAAAAAATGCAATATTGGACTGCATATGGAATGTTTTCCTAATTGGCATAATTTATAAATATTTATCTTTAGTTTTAAATGTTTGTTCAGTTTTTTTTTTAATTTTTGTAACGGTAAGTGCTATGGGTCCCAAATGGGACTTAAATTTTTTTTTGGTAAAATGGCGTATATTTATTTGCCAACGAATAAATTGACCTATTACCTTTAATATAATCCTATTTTTAATTTAAATTTACAAAAATTGTCGATAATAAAAATTTGGAAGGTTTCTATCTGTTTTCTATCAAATATTTTGACAAGCCCATACCATCTATCGGAAAAATTCAGGCGATTACTAGGAAATTTGATTCAGATGGCTGCATAATAAATACACAAAGAAAGAAAATTAAGACACCCCACATTCTTTCAGAGGACCTAAAATTAAATGTGTTATATTACATTAAAGAATGCCTCAAAACACCATTAAGTAAAATAGCACAATTTAATATTTCTAAGACGTCTCTATTTAAAATTCTCAAACAGTACAAATACAAATCTTACAAGTTTTCTAATTACCGACAATTATTTCATGAAGATAGAATAAGACGTGCTGATTTTTGCGAAAAACTATTTAATTTATTATAGGAAAATTATAATATGTTGAAGAAAATATGGTATGCGCCAAAATAAACAACACTGAAATTACTGAAGTATATTATTTATTACTTATACATTATTATGTCTATAGAATACATGTTCAAAATGTGCGTCATGGCGTTGTAGGCACTACTCATAACGGTTACGCAGATTGTCAAACATATTCGAGAACACAGGTTGCTGCATATTCCTGAAAAAGGGGACGATCTTCTCACGTAAATGATTAACAGTTCTGGGTGGGTCTGTACCGCTGAAGACTTGCTCCTTTAACATACCCCATACGTAGGGATCGGGTGGTGTAAGATCGGGGGAATGTGATGGGTAGTTGAAATTAGAATTGCGGGAAATGATGCGTCCTTCAAAAGTTTCCTGCAGCAATGCTATCGATTGTCGAGCAGTGTGACTGGTCGCCCCGTCCTGTTGAAACCACTGCTCCTCCATCCGAAGGTCCCTGGCACGACAAAACCCTCTGAGATCTTGGACAAATGGCGTTACCACAATGTTTCTATAACGTTCCTGGGTAACAGTAAGAGGTGTGCCATCATCATCCTCAATGAAATACGGACCAATCACACCGTGTGCTGACACTGCACACCATATCGTCACACGGGCACTATGTAGCGGTTTTTGGATAATCACGTCTGGCTTACCGAAACCAAGGAAGCGAGTTGTTTGTTTATTGATGTAACCCTCCAAGTGAATATGACTTTCGTCTGAGAACCACACATTATTCAAGAAATCTGGATCCGCGTACAACATAGCCAAAAATTGTCCACAATACGCAACCCTGGCATTCATATCTTGGTTTGACAATCGTTGTCCAACTTGAATTCGGTACGGAAATCCACCTACATCTTTGAACAAACGCCGAACCGACGTACTGCTGATATTCAACTTAAATGCCGTTCGCCGAAGACTTCGGTTCGGTGATTGCAAAACCTGATTGAGGACACGTCCATGGTTCCCATTCGTTCTCACAGTTACTGGCCTACCAGACCTTCCCTTCCGTTGGCACAACACACTGCCAGAACGACGAAATTTCTCAACAATAGAAAGCATAACTTTGTTGGTAGGTGCCTCTTTATGAAATTGATCGCGATATGTTTCCGTCACTAACTTCAAACTCGGTCCACCTTGTTTGCCTTTTCCGTACGATCGAAAATAATTCTCGACGATAAACACTTTTTCCTCAGTCGTGAGACCCATTCTCAACTATAACATCACAGAACAACGTTCTTTGCACTACTAAAAACACATAACGCTGCTAGTATCATACGTCAAAAAGCAGACATGCGCATAACAATGGCACGCATTTCAGTGTTGTTTATTTTGGCGAATACCGTACTTTTCACTTTTGCTTCGAGCACGTATTGTTCCTCGATTTGAAAATTTAGCCATTGTAGGTTCCTGGTTTCAAATAGATTGAGCCCCAATTCATTCAACTGCGGCAATTACAAATTTTCTAAATTAAAGTCTTCCTGATCGACGGATAGGGAGGTTTATCGACGAATTACGAACCAAATCGGATTTTTTAACACACTCTTTGCAGGAATTTCATAATCGACTCGCATATTGTATGGAATGTCACGGTGGATATTTCGAACAACGAAGCTGCACTTCTAAAAAGAAATCCAAATGAATACCGAAATCTTTACGTGCAGAGTGTGTTATCGTTTGATGTTAGTTTTAATTATTTTTAAAAGGAATTAATTGTATTTGTACACTCTGGGTATTTAAGAAATACTGCAAATACGATGGCTCTTCATCCCTAATTTTCGTGCCTGAAATATTATTACAATATTTTTTTTAATTTAACAGATATTTATATATTATAATAAAACACGTTTATACGTTTGTTTCAAATACGTTTTAATAACACTACAATTGTTTCGCCAAACATTGGCTTCATCAGGTGATGATAGTCTGATAATAAAATAAAACAACTTAATATACCGATAGGTCCAACTCGCAATGGGCCATAGGCAACAATATACGTATGGAACGTAATGCGATGTGGCAACGTGTGTACGATGCCTATATTGAGTGACTTTCTTAAAATTTAAATTTATTTTGCAGAATTATTGATTTTTTTACTTTTATCTTTTAGAAAACGTTATTGTTTTTTTATTACTTAAAATTACTTTATATGAAAAATAGTTTACCATGAAAGTGTAAACAAAGACAGTATACATTGAAACGAATATTCACTCAATTGTATTGTCATGAAATTGAATTTGACATTCGTTGTTAAATTTGTTAGAATGAATAGATATTTATATTTATCAGAAAATACTAATACTTAAAGCAAACAAATAAGGTGTAGTGTTTTGTTATAGGAATGTATAATATCCATTTCTTCCTGCATATTGATTATGCAGCTGATGCTTTCGTAATATGCTCATATTTGTATTTCTACTATTATCGTGATGTTATTATAATACAGATACCAAAATCTCACGTAATATTTCCATCAGCCTTTTATTAACAATAAACAAGTAAAGTACAACTTCGTAGGTCGACAAACGCTCCAGTCTTCATTATCACTGTATTATACATGAACTGTAGGCTTAGTTTTTCATAGAAATTGAAGTACGTCTCTGTTCCTTTGTAAAATTATAATAAGGGCAGGGGTTAATTTTATTCTGGCATTTTAAAAAATGCAGAGATCAGTTTTGCGACAGCATTCAGCTAATTACAATCTAAAATAAGCAACATTGTAACGTATTTTGGAATTGTGAATATTCGTAGGTAATAAAAAAAAAGGAAGTATAGCTTAATTACAACTGTAGCTTCCTCCTGGTTTGAAGGAAGTCGGTATGTATCGACCGAAGTATAAGTTGAAATAATACAAATATGAGCATATTACGAAAGCATCAGCTGCATAATCAATATGCAGGAAGAAATGGATATTATACATTCCTATAACAAAACACTACACCTTATTTGTTTGCTTTAAGTATTAGTATTTTCCGATAAATATAAATATCTATTCATTATAACAAATTCAACAACGATTGACAAATTCAATTTCATGACAATACAATTGAATGAATATTCGTTTCAATGTATACTGTCTTTGTTTACACTTTTATGGTATACTATTTTTCATATAAAGTAATTTAAAGTAATAAAAAAACGTTTTCTAAAAGATAAAAGTAAAAAAATCAATAATTCTGCAAAATAAATTTAAATTTTAAGAAAGTCACTCAATATAGGCATCGTACACACGTTGCCACATCGCATTACGTTCCATACGTATATTGTTGCCTATGGTCCGCTGCGAGTTGGACCTATCGGTATATAGTCTCACACTCATGTATGTAACACATTAACAGTGGGGATGTATTGTAGATATTAGAATTGTAGGAGGGGTGAAAAATTAAATTCAGTTTGTTCATTTAACGCTACGCCTAATTTGTTGTATCTATTGATTTCTAACGTCTCCAATAAATTAAGTTTTTTGCCCTTATCCTGTACATGTAAAATTTTATAATCTATATTAAATTTATGATTTAAATCTAAGCAGTGGTTTGCGAAAGTGGAGTCTGTTTTCTTGTTTCTATAACATTTTTCGTGTTCCCTTGTCCTCTGTTGGAAGGTACGCCCCGTCTGACCCACATATACCTTATTACACTCACAAGCCAACACATAGACCCCCGATTTTGACCCTTTATACGTTTTATCTTTGTCATTCCTAATATATTTTTGGACTGAGTTATTAGCTTTGTAAGAAATAAACCCATTGCTAACTTTTTTGATTAGTTTACCTGTTTTAATAGATGTATTTCCTATATATGTAATGATATTGTACTGTTTTTTTATATTAGACGGTATTTTAGGATAGATTAGAGAGAGAGCAAGTTTTTTCTGTTTTTGTTCGAGAATTTTATTAACTAAATTTACTGTATATCCATTATTGATTGCTATAGTGTATATTCTATTTAATTCAATGTCAAAATTGATTTTGTTCATAGGTACGTGAATAAGCCTATGTATCATAGATTCCTATGCTGCGAATTTATGTGAAGTGGGGTGAAAAGAGCTCGCGTGTATTGTTGTGTCTGTATGTGTAGGTTTGTGGTATATTGCAAAATCGTGTCTACCTGTTTTGTTTGAAATGGTTAAATCGAGAAAATTAATATATTTGTCTTTTTCTATTTCTGTAGTAAATTTTATATTGGGATGAATCGTGTTAATGTGTTCTTGGAACATTTTTATTTGCCTCTCTGTGCCCTTGAAACAAGCCAAAACGTCATCTACGTACCTGTACCAATAAATGCATTTGTTAAATAGCGGGGATTTACGAATCTCTTCAAGGGCACAGAGAGGCAAATAAAAATGTTCCAAGAACACATTAACACGATTCATCCCAATATAAAATTTACTACAGAAATAGAAAAAGACAAATCTATTAATTATCTCGATTTAACAATTTCAAACAAAACAGGTAGACACGATTTTGCAATATACCACAAACCTACACATACAGACACAACAATACACGCGAGCTCTTTTCACCCCACTTCACATAAATTAGCAGCATACGAATCTATTATACATAGACTTATTCACGTACCTATGAACAAAATCAATTTTGACATTGAATTAAATAGAATATACACTATAGCAATCAATAATGGATATACAGTAAATTTAGTTAATAAAATTCTCGAAAAAAAACAGAAAAAACTTGCTCTCTCTCTAATCTACCCTAAAATACCGTCTAATATAAAAAAACAGTACAATACCATTACATATATAGGAAATACATCTATTAAAACAGGTAAACTAATCAAAAAAGTTAGCAATGGGTTTATTTCTTACAAAACTAATAACTCAGTCCAAAAATATATTAGGAATGACAAAGATAAAACGGATAAAGGGTCAAAATCGGGGGTCTATGTGTTGGCTTGAGAGTGTAATAAGGTATATGTGGGTCAGACGGGGGCGTACCTTCCAACAGAGGACAAGGGAACACGAAAAATGTTATAGAAACAAAAAAACAGACTCCACATTCGCAAACCACTGCTTAGAGTTAAATCATAAATTTAATATAGATTATAAAATTTTACATGTACAGGATAAGGGCAAAAAACTTAATTTATTGGAGACGTTCGAAATCAATAGATACAACAAATTAGGCGTAGCGTTAAATGAACAAACTGAATTTAATTTTTCACCCCTCCTACAATTCTAATATATACAATACATCCCCACTGTTAATGTGTTACATACATGAGTGTGAGACTATATATATTAAGTTGTTTTATTGTATTATCAGACTATCATCACCTGATGAAGCCAATGTTTGGCGAAAAATATATAATTTATAATGGAGTTTCAACATGTATCTGCCAAGTCAATTAATTAGATATTTATATGGTTCTACACATTTGCACTGTATTTAAAATACTGTAAACCAATTAATATTAAATTAAAAATTTAAGTCATCCTATTTAAAAATTATTATTAATTAAGTGTTAGGAATTTCGATATAAAATAAAAATCACGTATTTCCTTAACATAAAAAGAGATCGTTTTTCCAGGTCAGCATAATTAAAAATAACGAGCTTTCAAAACCGCTGTATTTAATTATCAATAATTATAGATTGGGATGTTTGTAAAGGACCTTTTGCTGCGAGAGGAATAGAAATACGCATTCACGTTAGAAAGAGAACGCGGTGTTATGTTTAAAAATAGAAAACTAGTTGCGGCTGTGGCGACAGACTTGGAAATGCGGGAGGTAATAGTGGAAGCAAGAACACCTACAAGCGCAACGCTACATTCAGCTGTAAGATAGAAAGGGACAAAGAGCAGTCATAGCAGGGATCGGTGAAGGTCGTTGTCGAACAACCTGTAGCTCCCAGACTACAAGCCCAGCAAGCTGTCCTTGTTACGCAAACTGAAATTTTCCCTTATTCAGCCGTCGTATATATCTCTTTGTGTATAAGGGTCGAAGGTATTCGTTGATGCGCAAGCAACATATATTTAAATTGGCTCTCCAAAGTTCAGGTAAAAACGTATATTCATTATTATTTAATATCACTCCCGTTTTGGGGATGTACTACTTTACTGGTCTTACTGCGAATATTCCTCATGTACTCTATACATATATACATACATAAGGGGGGAAGGAAACCACGGCGACACTGAAAGCAGCTGAAGAATGCCGTTGAGCGCGTTCTCGGAACGAAATTGGGTGAGGAATTTTGTGAATCTTTGCAGATTTAATCAAAACAGAAGTGGAATATATACGTAGCATACATTTTTGGATTTAGAAGAAAACAGGGCCTTTCAATTACGAGTTCAATATCCTTTGTATCTTTGTCTTGTTTTTTGTAGCATTTTGTTAATTAAAATATTTCGATATATTGGATTCATGCTTAAATTCGTTATTATTGAATTCAAAATTTAAAAAAAAATAATAACTAAAATTAATGAACTAATTAAGATCACAAAACTTAAGCACCAAATTGCGTAAGTTGCAAAGTAAGAGTTTAGAACTAGTTTAGAACTTATGGGAAGAATCCCATTTGTTAAGAAAGCTTAGGACAAAGGTGCTTGACACCGTATATACATATACAAGTGTCCCGTAACGTTATGTTGAAATTTTAGGAGTATAAAGTAGACTTCATTTCAAGTAACAAAAACGCAAAACTTGTATATCTATTTTTATTTGTTTCAAAGTTCCAGATCTATGAATGTGATTGTCAGATCATGAAAAAAAATGTAATAAAAACTGATTTTATTAAAAAAAGTTCAATTAATAATATTTTAGAAATGTCCACCTCCTTGTTGAATGCAGGCTTGTGCCCGTAAGCCAAACAGATTAAGTACTTATTCGAATTTCATTCTTGTTTTGTCGGATTTGCTCGGCAGCCAGTTGAATATGATCCAATAACTCTTCTCTTGTGTTCGAAACTTGCGCGTAGACTAAATTTTTCATGTACCCCCATAAATGAAAGTCAAGGGGATTAAGATCGGGTGATCTGGGTGGCCATGCAACAGGACCACCTCGACCAAACCATCTTGGATAATTGACGTTAGCCCAATTTCGGACAGCAGTTCCGAAATGTTGTGGTGCCCCATCCATGTTAAACCACATGTCTTGTCGAACATTCAGTAGGACATCCTCTACAAGACCTGGCAGTTCGTCAATAAGAAATTGAAGGTAATTGTCCGCATTTAACCTGCCAGGAAGAAGGACAGGACCAATCAACAAGTCATCGATTAGCGCCGCCCAAACGTTAATAGAAAATTAATAGCTTTGGGATTTTCTGATGACAACCTGTGCAGGTTTCTCAGATTTGTAACACCACTTCTCGTGCACGTAGATTCACCTGTCCAGAGGACTGTTCTGCAGAAATTAAAATGAAGCCGTGACTGTCTTAATATCCAGGTAGAATCAACTAGACGAGCATCGTGGTCTGCATCAAGCAAACCATGTCCCCTGCGATAGTGATATGTATATAAGCGTTCACGTTCTAAAATTCGCCAAACTGTCGTTCGTGGCACTCCTAGTTATCTAGCGATTCGTCGTATACTGCGAGTTGGACTCCTTGTAATAATAGCTACTGCTTCCTCCTCTAAGTCTGCTGGCAAATTTACTCCTCGGCCGAAAAGATAATCACGCAGTCCGCATTCTCGAAATTGTCTGTGTACTTCCAGAAACGTTCTGTAATGAGGAATGCGCCTATAGGGAAACCGATGTCGGTATTCAATAACTGCTTGACATGCACTGCCGTTACAGTAGCAATACACAAAATGCATGTCCGCATACTCTTGAGAACAAAATCGGTAAGGCATTTTGAATAAAGAAAACGTATCCACTCACTAATAAGCTGTTGTATTAACTGAAACGTAATATAATCCTTTATTAAAAAATGTAACGTTAACAATCATCTGAACATTTGTTTATTGTATGATATTCATGGTTCAGCACTTAAGAAATAAGTAAGAACCTTTTTTATCATAAATCAATTTCCAGTACTCCTTTTTGTAGATCTAAAAGAAATTACTGTATGCACTACGACACGTGTTTATTTATTTTAGGATAACATTTTATTATGCGACGTTAACAATCACAGGCCTGCTATTATCGTATAACTTTTTTTAAATAAAATAAGTTTGTATTGACTATAGGATTACATTTTTTTTCATGATCTGACAATCACATTCATAGATCTGTAACTTTGAAATAAATCAAAATGGATATACAAGTTTTATGTTTTTGTTACTTGAAATGAAGTTTACTTTACACTCCTAAAATTTGAACATAACGATTTGGAACACCATGTATTCAATGAAAAATAATAATATTCATTATTGCTTTGTGTTTTTTGATTTACATAGATTTAGTTTAGTTAATATACCGGGTGGTTAAAAAAAAAGAATCTTGTTTAAGTATTTATTTTAATTTCGTATGATTTGCTTTGTAATTTGTAGACAGCAATGTTTACATCCCCTGTTACTCTGCAACTACATACATTCTAATATGATATTTGTAAATATTTCATATAAAAGCCGAAAAACTTCAATAATTTATCAATTGTTATATATATATATATATACATAACATAATTCGATTAGAGAGAAAGCAGCTGGAAACTAATTAAATATATGATAAATAAATGCTCCACGTTGGACCGTCAAAATAAAGTGAATAGCAGCCACACGTTGGGACTAGCCAAAATAAAGAGAATTAGAATTATTAAACGGAAATAATAATAATTAAAACCCAAATTGTTTAGTTGAATAAATTTAATTTGAAAATTTGAATCACCACTTAACTTATGTGGTGTATATTAACATTCTCTATTTATATAATCGTTAAATTCGATCTATTTATCTCTTTAATGCCTATTAAAGAAAGTTTTAAAGGTAAAATGTTTAACTTTGAATAATTCGAATTTATGCGCGCATTAATAATATTTCTGCACAGAATCAATAAAAGATGGAAAACGTTCGAAGTTAACGATCATAAAACTTGTAGAACCAAATTAGTAACTTGATTTGTATAACAGCTGGTGATTAATGAATTTAATAGACATTATGAACATGGGCTCTCTAAATATCTCAGGGGTCGTGAAAATTCTTATTTGGCAAGAAAGGTAAGTTAATTGTAATATCGTGAGTAATAGAGCTGGGGATGTTTGCGGTGTGCCAGGATAGTATTCAGTTAAACGCACGAATATAATGACCTTGTTTCGATCGGTGATGCATGCGTGATTTTATTGCTTTACATGCATTCGCTATTTATATCACTTAGGTATGTCAGTTATGTGTACTGTATATAAATAACACACTTACCTTATTTACGATTATTATAGCATAGCGCCAAGTGGATAAGACTTGCAGTAAGTTTGTAGCATTAGATACGTTTCCATATTTGTAGCGGTGAGCGATGTACGCCGTGATGAATAAATTGTTTTATATTTTGAGAAAGACCGCTCGACATCTACGGATGTAACACACGCACAATTAAAATAATCTTTATAGATAGAAATCGAATCTACACTTGCACCATTACTAATTTGTTTTAATCTGGTAAAATCAAAATCATTGTTTATTACACTCTCGAACTTTTCTATTACATTAACATTTTTGTTGTCATTTACTGCGCATAGCTGGGCGTGTACATCGTCCAGTATTTGCAGTGACTCCGCTAACGATAATGCAGTATTTTGAAATTTCTCGATTGCGTTAAACAATCCTATAGGATTGTTATAAATAGTTTCTAAATCTGCATCAAGGGAAGGGTTTTGAAAGAGTCTCTGGCTTTCCTTAATGGCTACAGCTTCGGCAGGATTGAATTGTAGAACCACAGATTTTATTTGTTGGAAATACTTGGCATAATAAAATGCCGCCTTTAACCCACTTCCCCAACGTGTAAGGATTGGCTCTGGTGGTTCGGGAATACCAGGGCACCGACTGTGAAACTCTTGAATTCGTTTGGGAGATTTTAGAAACACTTTTTTTGTGGTTGCTATTAATGCATCCACCTCTGGATAACATTGCCGAATAGTTTGTGCCACAAGGTGTAAAGCATGAACTTTACATGTCACATGCAAAAGTCTCTCACAATCTGCTTTAAGAGAACGGCCTACAGAACGCATTGTCGCAGCACCATCGCTCATAAACATCAGGAGTTGATTAGTTGAAACTTGAAATTTTTGTAGCGTATCGAGCACTACCTTCGTAATTACTTCACTAGTGCACTTTTCCAATCTTTTGCTGGCTAATAAAATGGGAAATGTTGATTTGACAGGTTCTAGTACACGCACTATAATATTCACAATAGAATGTTTTTTTCGATCTGTCGTTTCGTCGACACATACCCATAACTGTTTATCATTTACTACTGCTTTCATTCTGTTTTCAATGTCCTCACGCACAATTGGTAAATAGGTGAGTAACGTTCTCCGTGACGGTAGCTTTATGTTGGAATTGTATTTATTCCAAAAGTCGTGAAAGGCTTTTTTATCTAGCAGGTGAACTGGCACATCGCAGACGAGTAGCATTGTCAATAAATCGAAAATGAATTGCGTTTTAGACAGCACATTATTTTTTTTGTCTTTGTGGTGTACACTTTCAACATGTCTTTTACAGTCGTATTTGTCCCAGCAAAGTAACTGTTTATCGCATAATTTACAAACCACTTTTGCTCCATTATAATACAAATCGGGAAAGTCTCGGATAAATTTCTTCACGTCGTTATACAATGGGCGCTTTCTTGGCTTGGGCACGTCCGTCATACTTATTAAATAGAGCTCAAGACAACACACGATCACGTTGCCAGTTCACGACTAACTAAAGTGTTTCGCTGCATCGTGTTTATACGCTAGTGGGGATGCACTACATACGGTCCTGCCGTACCGCACACATCCTCAGCTCTAGTGATTAATGTACGTTAGTATGGTTATATTTTATTAACTTATCGTACACACAAACAACACTTCAAAGATAATACTTATTCACACAATATATACATTTTGATACCAGAAACCTCTTTAAAGATATCTTTTTTTATATTCTTAATATTGTCCAGAAGTACATTAAACAATTTACAACCATTATACTCAAGGTGTGTCTGAAAACGTGTCAAAGAATTGGAGAATTATAGATCTTTATTCCTAAAATATAGCTTGTCTTATAACGCCTTTTATTCATAGCTAGGTAGATAATATAAAAATCTTCCATCGTAATTATAGAAAAAAAATATTTAAAAACGCATACATTTGAACTATATAGCAACAATTATACATATTCTTTAGATTGCGATAATATTCTTTTATATCATTTAGTACGCGAGTAACTTTAATCTTCCGTAATGGAATCACCGACCATATACGAAATTGCTTTAAGAAAGTAGTTCGTGTTTGTAAATTGAGTTCCTCACAACCACTTCGCCTACGGGAGAAAGGCTCCAGAGGCCATTATAAAAAGGACAATCCTCTTTTCACCATACTCTTACACAATATCGATGCCGTGAAGAACATATTCTTTTCAGCACCCTTTTAATAAAACTCCAAACTTTTTTCTTGATATAATAAGCGATATGTTTATTCTCAAAGTTTCTGGCGTACAGTTTTCACACAAGAGAGTTCATTGTTGTACAACATATCGAGTAAATTTGAGATTATGGAAAGCGCCAGCATGTGTTTCAAATTAGTATACGTACTTTAGATGTGTTTTGGGATTTCCCCATTTTGAAGTAATGGTCCTTTTAATCTGTATTTACTATCGTCCCAAAAGTTAGATAGTAAATTCAGTATAGTTCCAATTCTATATAATATTAAACAATATTTGGGCTACGATTATTAGACCAAAAATACATTAAAATACGAAAATTACGTGTAGTATTAATTACTAGACTCTGGATTTGTAAATAATGTTTATATATTGTTCATTTATGTGTAATTTTGATCTATTACTGCTTTATTTTGAAAAGATAATACACTTCTGAACAAAATTAAGGGACCACCAAATAAACTTGAAATAACTTTTCCAATTCACAAGTTATTTTTAATAGACTTTTCGTTTGTCATAATTCGACGTTTAATAAACACAATTCAAAGAATGTGGCATGAAACAATTAACAATAGCAGGTCATTCTCTACTAGGAAACGAAATGTCAACAAAAAGGCCTAATTGTTGACACCTTTTTAAGTCATTTAATTAACCCAGATACTAATTTTTTCTTGAAAAAATACATTTGTTGTCTATTTCTACATTAACTGGAACCCAATCAACAACTTTTCATTTTAACTTTTTTTTATTTTTTTAGTAGTTTTTTAGATAAGGGCCGACCTTTTTGATATTGGAACATAATAAACATAATAAACGCAAAAAATATTATTGCGTGTGATATTCAACAAAATATTGTTTAGGATGTAACCCCACTTTGCATTTGGCACACATAAATTGGACTTTCTTGTGGTACCGTCCACATCTGATTTGTTTTTTTTGGTAAACAATCAAATGATCTTTACCATCAAATCGCGAAATTTCGTTTTCATTGACACTTGTTCGTATACGTCCTCTCTTAGTGTTTTTCTTATGGGTTTCTAAAATACCTTTACAAAGAGATCGACGGAAGCCATACTGGTCCATTTTCCCTCCACAGTGGCGGTGAAGTTGCCAGGCGTTATGAATAGCCATATCCAAGCCATGACAAATTATAGGAAAGTACCACTTTTTTCCTCTGATACTCACGCGATAAAGACTGATATTCTGATCTGCCCTGTCTACTCCACCCATATTCTGATTGTATTTTTTTTACCAACTTGGGCTGAGGCACAGATATTTTCTTCTTCTCTTTTTGAGAATATCGAGTCACATTTGTCGTTGGTAGTACAGATTTATAATTGGAAGCAATGGTAACAATATTATTATCATTCCATCGGCAGACTATTATATTCTCCTCCCGTTCTAAAGCATATTCAAATGTCCCTCTTTCTGTTTTTCTCAATTCTTTACCAGACCTTATAATTGATACTGGAATTCTGTTCTCTCTCACCGTACCAGTATCTTTTATATTTCTGTCTCTAAGCACCAAAAGCACCTCCCACGACGTAAAAAAATTATCGAAGTAGACATGAAAAGGCAGCTGACCTTTTGCTGCAATTATTTTGTCAACGAATGATAAGACCACACTTGCGCCCAAACACAAGTCTTTGTATCTTTCTGAAAGATTTGTGGTGGATCCTTGATATGGTTCAAAACATTCTATGTAGCCGTTTATAGTTGTGGCCATCCAAAATTTAAAACCCCATCTAATGGGCTTGCCCCTGATAAATTGTTTCGAACCATGCCGTCCAAAATACGGAATCATGGACTCGTCTACACTATGGTTTTCTTGTATAGGGGCAAAAGAAAGAAATTTCGGGTTTAATCTTTCTAACAGTGGACTAACTTTTGCAAATTTGTCATCAACTTTTAGATTTGTATTGTCACAACAGTGTAGGTTTTGCATTATAAAATTAAAACGATTCCGTGAAATTGCGGTGTACACAATTTGATGGTTAGCATCAGAGCTGTTTTTCCAATACAAAGATCTTCTTGAGACACTTGTATAACCGCTATAAATAAGTACTCCAAAAAAACATTTTATTTCATCTATTGTAATATCTCCATTTCTGCTATGTTGCACTGCATAAAGATTACTATAATTTAGTATTATTTGCCAAAGTTTCTCGTCAAAAACAGACTGAACTATTCCAAGGAAGACATATTATTATTTGCCGTACTTTCATCTTACCATTTTGGTAAATTATTTGTAATGTCTTCCCTAACCCAATGATTACTTTTCTGTCTTTTTTTATATTTTTTAAAATGTGACAATGGGATATCATCATCACTATCGCGATCGGTATCAAAAATAGCTTCAGCCTGAGTATTCAATATTCTACCTGGAAGATTGTTCACAGTAACAATTTCATCATCTCCGGAGTCTTCATCGGTAACCTCTTCATTAGCGTTAACGGGAGGAAACACTGCTATAGCGTCTGGTATACTGTGAACATCATCAATGTATTCTACTTCTTCTAATAGCTCATGGAGTGTAAGAGGTCTTTTCAAATAACTGAAAACAAAATAGTACGTGTTTTAACCATTGTCCTTTTAAAAGGACGGTTGTGTTTGTAAGATTATGTTGCAAAAATTAAGCAAAAAAGATGTCTAAGTGTAAAACCATAAAGTTATGACTATACCAACTCATCAGTGTAAAGAAATAGTAATGTTATGTTTGTAATTACGTAATTATCTTACCTCCAATTGTCCATGACAGAACGTAAAAAAATGTTTCACATACAATTTACAATATCGCAAGTCTTCAAAACTTACACTGCTGCAAATCTTGGAAAGACGTTGTACATGCTCTGTTTAATGATAAACTGGAGCACCATCTCTCGGAAAGTAGTTTAAGTTGTACAAAAAAAAAAGATTTCTGTACCGACCTTTTAAAAGGACGTTGGTAGTAATTGGGTTAAGAAAGCGTGGTTTTTTCATTCCAAAATTAGTGAATTTGTTTGCATAAAGTTGATCAAATATGCCTAGACACCATTACAGACCAGAAGTATCCCAAATGATTATTCTTTTCGTGAAGGATATTCACAAAGAGAAGTTGCTGGAATTCTAAACAAATTCTAAACCAACAAATCTGTGGTACAGAGGGCGTAGCACAGTTCAGAAGCATAGATAGTTTCAAAAAAAGACGCGAACAAGGTGGTAAAAGAAAAACAACACGCGTAGAAGATCACTATATCGAACTTCAGAGATTAAGTAAATTCATGAGTTCAAAAATGATCTTCGATTAGCCACTGGACCAGAAACAACCAAAACAGTAAGAAGAAGACTGAAAGAAGTCAATTCGTTTGTTAGAAAACCAGCAACCTGTTCAATTTCCACAGCTACGCACAAAAGAAATCGCTTAAACTTTTGTCAAAATCGTCAAGGTTGGAATGAGGAGGAGTGGAACTGGGTTTTGTTTTCGTACGATTCCAGATTCCACCTAAATGGGAATGATGGCCGTGTTTGTCTCATACGAAGACCAGATGAGCGATTTGCACCATGTACCATTCGAAAATTTAACAAATTTGGTAGGGGGTCTATAATGGTTTGGGGTGGCATACAGATATAGAGACGAAATCATTGTATCCCGTGTTCAGCCATTTGCCGAAAATTTCGGCAATGGATTCATTTTTATGCAAGACAATGCCAAACCTCATACAGCTAACATTGTCACAACTGCGTTGAGAGATGCAAATATCCAATGTTTGGAGTGGCCTGCCAAAAGCCCTGATCTCAATCCTATTTAACTTCTCTGGGATCAATTGGGCGACAAAATTAAAAACGCACCGAGACCGCCATTAACACTTGATGAGTTCTTTAACATAATTGTTCAAGAATGGGAACAGATGCCTCAAGAAAGGCTCCGAAACTTAATTTCAAGCGTGCCAAGAAGATTACCAGCGTGTGCTGCAAGAGGAGACCATGCACGCTATTAATAATGTTACTTTTGTTAACTTCTTACTAGAGATCGGACACGAGAGGCTTATGACTCATTGCCCACGGGCGTACTATTGAAAATTTGTATTTTTTATTTTTAATTTATCTTATATAATTGGAAAACAAACTGTTGATGATCAATAAATATGGTTTTATGTAAAATATGCAATTTTTGTAAAAATTTCCATAGAAATGCGTAAATATGCAATATACGCCATCACTAATTAATACTAATTAACCCTAATTGCTGTAACACGTCTAGATATGGGCTATACTTAAAGATATGCATAAAATAAAATATATGCACTTTCCATATAATTCGGTCTCTAGTGATGACACTTGTTCAAGCGGTTCTCCCATTACTGGACGCATCGCCGAAAACCATCTAAAGTTCATGCTCTCCGCAGAATCTGTGAATATTAGAGACACTTTTCCGGAAGTTGATAGACTTGTATCAGCTTTTAAAAAAGTATTCAGAAAAGCACCATTGAGAGTAGCTCTTTTCAGGGAAAAATTTCCATCTCTGTCACTGCCTCCCACTCCAGTAATAACTAGATGGGGAACATGGCTGGAAGCTACTAGTTATTATGCTGAGAATTTCGATAGTCTAAAACATTTCGTAACACTGCTAAAGGAGGATGCTAGAAGTATTGGTGAGTGCAAGAAGCTCACACAAATCCCAAATTTAAGAAATCAGTTGTACTTTCTTCACGAACGCTTTGGAAAATTGCCAAAACTAATCGTTTATTTGAAAATCGAAATCTCAAATTAAATGACGGATTAACCACATTAGATGTGGCTGTTAATAATTTGAAAAGTATTCAAAGTGACTTCGGATGTGGCCTTCGGCAAAACTTTGAAGCAATTCTTAATAGAAATCCAGATTTAATTACATTGCAGCAATTATGTATGGAGACAATTCCACAAAATCTAACGGCTAAATATGAAGAAATAAAAGAATATTTCCAGTATGCACCTATAACCAGTTGCGATGTAGAAAGGACGTTTTCTATTTATAAGGATGTACTTAATTCAAAGAGAACAAAATTGACAGAAGAAAACCTTGAGAAACTATTGCTAGTCAATATTAATACTCATTTACTCAACTTGAACGACAAAATGAACAAATAAAAATGTTCCAATTATAGAAATAAAATTAAAAACTTTAAAAATACAACTTTTCAACAAATACATATGTATCTCGTAATTTTATAGATCACCACCCGTTTGTTTTCCAATTATATAAATAAAATTAATTAATAAATATGTATTTCGTAATTTTAGATAGATAGATCACCACCCGTATGTTTTCCAATTATATAAATAATATTAAAAACTTTATAAATACAACTTTTCAACAAATAAATATGTATTTCGTAATTTTATAGATCACCACCCGTTCGTTTTCTAATTATATAAATAAAATTAAATATTTTAGAAATACAGCCTTTCGCCAGTACTGCACTGGGCTTTGCGTCATGTGGTAAGCGCGTCCGTTCTCTAGTTATTACCTATATAATTGTCATAAGAAATACATCCAATATCTGGCAAATTTATTTATTGCCTTTTTACTGGATTTAGAAGATATTTTTCATGTTTCTTTTATGCCAAAATTTGTACCAAATAGGAAAACGGTAAATATTTGAACCTATTCAGTATTTACTATAAAAAGTTGATCGAATTTTGCGTGAGTTTATTAAGCCGTATTAGTTTTTTTTTCAGTATCGGGATTAAATCAACGTCAGAAACACGTATTTCCTTTTATTTTTTCCATTTCCTTTACCCTTTGTGGACGTTAAATTTGGCCTCGAGAAATCCGTGAGGTTAAATTTCATTATTTACAGGTAGCGCTGCGGAACGAATAGGAAAAAAACACATTTGCATTAAGACAGGTCACCGTCATTGAAAGCAGAATATGAAAATAAAATGGTCGAGTTTACATACATTCCAAATGTGTATGTATATTTATAGATATATATATATATATATATATATATATATATATATATATATATATATATATAATCTCTGACATTACAGTATATGGTTGTTTAACTTCTTGGAATTAAGTTTATTACGTAAAGGCTGAGCAATTGCTAGGTTTCTCTTTAAAGTATGTTTTATTTTAACATTGGTAACACTAACACGTTCAAAATATTTATATATTTTTAGTGCAGAACCTCTGCGGTGTGAAATGAATTCGTGTTTCGTTAAATAAATGTTACACATATTTAGTGTAACACTTATTTAACGAAATACGTCCTCATTAATTACTGCATATTTTGCATTCTTGTTTAATTGAGTAACTAGGTTAGCATAACATTAAGTAAGTAGGTTATTAAGTAGACATGGTATGTATATATATATATATATATATATATATATATATAAATATAATATTTTCGTGACCTTCGTATGATAAGGTAAACTTAATAAGTCGGCGATTAAAGGTCTGGTTTACTTCAAAGTATATATATTTAAAACAACCCTACATGTTTCGGCAGTGATGCCTTTGTCAAGGGAATAAAAAATATAAAAATTTATTATATATTATATTTATTATTTTTATATTTTTTATTCCCTTGACAAAGGCATCACTGCCGAAACATGTAGGGTTGTTTTAAATATATATACTTTGAAGTAAACCAGACCTTTAATCGCCGACTTAGTAAGTTTACCTTATATATAATATATATATATATATATATATATATATATATATATATATATATTTATATGTGTGTGTTTTAAATAACTTAAGTTTAGTTTCTAATTTTTGTGAATATTTGAATTGAAATAATAATTTTGACGAGTCCAATCAAATTTTGTCAACATAGGAAATAATGAAAATGATCTATTTTAAAGTTTTTTTATTTATCGTAGGTCACGATTATAATTCCCATCAAATACTGTCAATACTGCGGGTCGTTAATATATGTATACGCTTAAACCATTGACTGTTTAAATTATTAATTTTTGGTTTTCGCTGTCACCAAAAATCAGAGGCCTGATTGCAACGACCGCTCTATAGCTAGATAGAAATAAATCTTTAATAAGATAAATAAATGAAACTCTTCAAAAACTCGTAACAAATTTACTTAAATCTAATAAAAACAATTATATATTTGCAGTGCTTATATATATATATATATATATATATATATATATATAGTAAACTTAATAAGTCGGCGATTAAAGGTCTGGTTTATTACTTCAAAGTTTATATATTTAAAAAGCCCTACATGTTTCGGCAATGATGCCTTTGTCAAGGATATAAAAAATATAAATCTTATTTATATTTTTTAAACCAGACCTTTAATCGCCGACTTATTAAGTTTACCATATCATACCAAGGTCACGAAAATATTATATTTATATATATATATATATATATATATATATATATATATATAATTCCTGTTTCGGAAAGGCGGGGCTGTTGACATCGAATATCGAATAAAAATTTTACGACTCAACGGATGTTTGAATCCTTCCCTTTTTTATAACAAAGTTCATATTTCACCTTCTTTAATATGACGAAATTGCTTAAATAATTTAAACATTAAATTCTGAACTGAATGCAAAAAAAAAAATTGTAACTCTACTTTAAATTCAGAATTATCGACGAATAAATACATATATATTTATATATATATATATATATATATATATATATATATATATATATACAGCTTGAACCAAGGTCTATCGTGGTTTAAGTGGTAAAGTAACGGTCCGGCAAACCGTGGACTTGGGTTCAAGTCCCAACGTAGACAATACTAAACTAAAACTTTTTTGTTCCTGGAATGACTTTTGTATCACACTTTGTTGCAGACAAAAAAAAATAAAAGACATGGTTCTTTTTAATAGAAATAAATCATTAATTCTTTTATTTTTTTTCCTCGAAAACGGTTAATTTTATCGACAATAAACAAGAGTACCTTTTCTTTAGCTTAATGTTCAAGGTATCCAAATTTGTTTTTTTTAACTCCTTATCATACAGGGTGTTAAAAATGTAAGCTTTAAAATGTACAACCTAGTCCGCCCCTGGTAAACTAAACAAGCTAATTTAAATTTAAGGGCAGTATTTTAAGAGGTCCTTACTACTGTTTATCATATTAAATTTTCATTAAATTATAATAAGTAGTTTAAAAGTTATTCAAGAAAAATTGATTTCCAGTGGCGTCCTTTAGGAGGCCGTATCTCCGTAGGGAGGGCCGCTAGGAAAAAAATTATGGGAACTTGTCATCTTAATTTTTAATGTTCTAACTGAATCCGAGAGATTTCCCACATTTTCCCGGGCACATTGTATATTGAAGACAGAGGAGAACGAGTCAGTCTTCTAAATCTAATTTAATCTGATCGAATCCATATTGTACATGTGAACATCGTAATATGCAATATTATTGTTAAAACTTTATTAAATCTAGTTTTATATTGTTCCCGAATATATTATTTATTTTACCAATAAAAACTGGTTCTAATGAGTCCGCCTCGGAGATGAAGCCGTAACGAGGACCAGCGGACATCAGCGGACATGGCGATCCTGTCAGTGACTAAATGGACCGACGTCACATGGCGATTCTGCCAGCCACTTCTGATAATCCAACTGCAGTATGTGGAATCCGAAACAAACCCCAAACACATGGCAAGTTGAAAAACTAAACAACATGGGGAACTACGCGACGAAAGAAGAAGTCGTCATAACAGGCAACGATGCAGATGTTGCAAACAACGTGAAGCGAAGGATGACAAAGGCCCTCTTGGTACAAGTGCTGAAAGAATTGAGCCACAGATAAGAGCAAGTTTCCTTAAAAACTGTAGCCATGAATTCAGTTCCCTAGTCAGAAATTATCTGCTCGGAAATCGCATATCGAAGTATGGAATTTTCAACCAGAGCTTTGGCTACTGTTGAAGCTTCTTTGTTTGGGATGGGACAGGCTCGACGAATTTCGTTAGTTCGCACTCGTGTGTCAGAACGTATTTGTTCTCCTCCTTGCCTTGGCTTAAGGTACCTACTAAATCGACAAAAATTTTCTGGAAGGCGTACGACGCTGTAGTTGTAACCTCGATTGGTTCTTTCTGAGGTATAGAGTGCTAGTGTTTCTGGCAATTACTACGTCGTCACGAATTATTCGATATCATGTTTCAATTTAGGCCAAAAGTAAAACTTTTCAATGTTGTTAAACATTCTACTTACCCCGCTATGTCCCCCAGTAGGTAACATGTGGTAGTCATTGAGAATTAGTTGCCTCGTTTCGTAGTCTTCAATTCTTTGTGCTCCCCTAATCACATTGATTTTTAAATGATTCAGCTCTCTTGTTCCATGGAATAATTTTTTTAAGAAAACCATTATTGACGCTTAGAAAGAAAGTTCATAATTTGTTCCCTGAATGCCTTTGTCTTCAAGGATTTCTAAGAAGCCGGAATGGAATTCTACAGCTGATAAATGTTATGTGTGAGGGATCTTTCAAAAAGCGTCAATCTGTGTTTAGGTCAAGTTGATGTTGCGAAGATTTATATTATGTACATCAGACCGGAAAGATATCTTTTCAGATAAGTACAATGGAGTTTTTAAAGTTATAATTTTATGGTATAGACATATTTAACCACTGCAACACAAGAAGTTTATGCGTAATATGTTCCAAATTTACGTATACCAAAAACATAATGCATACACGCATTCTGAACCTTCTGTACGCGACCTCGATCAGCACTATCCAAGAAAGGGCCGTAGATGTTGGATGCAAAATTAAATTGCGACAAGACAAGACTTTCGCATAACATGGGTTTCAGTTCGGATGTCAAAAATTTATCGATAAGGATACAATATTTTAAGATTGGCATAGGTTGAGTTAATAATTTTTGAAAGATGTTCCTTATATCTGCAGGTTTATTATCAATGATTAAACCAGATTCTTTGCCGAATCAATCAACGACACTTCTGCATTATTAATTTTGATCATGATTTGTTCTTTAATGCTCTGAATTAATGCAGGGTTACCAAACAAGACAGCAGTGGTCCTTCCTGGTTGATCTTTAATGCATGATTCTGCGAAAAAGATTGTATGCGCTCTAAGTCTTGATTAATCTTATCAATAAGCAACTTGAACATCGTTTTTAGTAAAACCAATGTAGAGCTGCGTCTAATCAGCATTTATTTACACCTGGCAGTGATTGATAAATTTGCGTAAGTGACTGGTATAAATGGAGAAAAATAAAGGGCCAAGAACTGATCCCTGTGGAACACTACTCGCCACAGACAATGGTGATGATACGTCGCCACGCAACGTTACGCACTGATATCTTTCGGAGATATACGAATGTACCAGACTCAAAGCATCACTGCTGAACCCGAGATGATATAGAACAGCCAATAAAATGTCATTGTTAACAGTCTTACAGCCTTACTATAATCTAACATAACCAATAGAGACATAGAGTTATCATCTCTAGATCTGAGATTGTGATCTGTGACCTTCAAGAATGCAGTAGTACAACTGTGATTACTTCGGAAACCGGATTGACAGTAAGGGAGCAAATCAAAAGCTTGCAAATGTTAATGAATTTGCGTATTTAGTATTTTTTCCAAAACTTTGCTTAGAACAGGCAATAAACTAATAGGTCGAAGGTCACTGATGTTAGCAGCGTTCACATTTTTAGGTATAGGGATTACAAGTGATTTTTACACCGAAAAACGCTTTCTGTTATGCAACAATTTATTAAATGGGTTATGTATGGAAGCGCGTACTGTGTGAGCAATCTCAGCATGTGAATGCCAATGCCATCACTACCGACAGCAGTACTCTTAATACTTAAGATTAATCGAAACACGATATTCTCGTTGATAAGGTGAAATACGAAAGTATTTTTTTAGGTTCTGAGGAGTATTAGACAATGAAGGCATTATTAATGTGAAATATCGTTGGAATAAGTGTGTTGAGCGACTAGGAGACAATATTGAAAAATAAAATGTCTTTTGTCCAAAAAGAAATGCGTTTTCTTTGTAAGACACCGTAGTTTTAGCACCACCCTGGTATTTAAGCACTTTCCTAATTTTTCTTTTATTTGTAAATTGTGCTATAAGAAATCAAAATAGATACAATTTTATATTATTGATTACACAGGTCTACAGTGATTTTGATGTTTGAAAGCTGTTTGCTAATTTGTATATGTTTGGGGGCCCTTATTCCAAAAAACGCCATATTTTTGCTCTATCACGTAAATTTTTTTTATAGCGCTCTATATCTTAAAAATGTTAATTTATTAGTATACATACCTATGACAAGAATATGTTTGTTCCATGTTAGGCATGATTTTTAAATGAATTGATTTTTATGAAATTAAATGTGATTTGGCAACACTGGTTAATATTAGATTTCTCAGCAAAGCAACAGAGTCGGCGCAGAAGCGTCAATACAACGTTGAAACCTGCTTATGTGCAGTTTGGTTGTGTTAGTCGTCGTGCTACTGTGTCCGCATGCTTGTTGTCTTCGTTGTTGCGTATTTTAAGTGTTCTAGAACGTATAAATATGGAAAGAAGACATTGTGTGAACAATCCGAATAACTTTTGTTATGTCTGTGGTAGTAGTAAAGCAGAGGCAAACTATAACTTCGTTTGTGAAAAATGTATACCACGCTTATTTTGGTGTAAAAATTGGCGACCAACACAAGTCCTGGGCTCCTCATACTGTTTGTTCCGTTTGCGTTGAAGCATTAAGAAGCTGGCAAAAAGGTAGGAAGAAATTTTGAAGCTTTGGTGTTCGTATGTTCAAGAGTTCAACAGAGAAAATAAGAAACAAATTGTGTATCCCAATCTTGACTATGCTATTCGACCAGTTCCTCATGGACCAGATGTACCGATACCTACCGCCCCAAAAGCACTAGAAAACATCATATCGTTAGAATAAGAGGAATCTAATTGCGACCCAGATGACTCAGATTTCACACCAGATTTCAGAGAGCCCGAAGTGTTTAACCAGAGCGAACTAAATGATTTAATTAGAGATTTGCACCTTCCAAAGGATGCATCCGAATTGTTAGCCTCCCGACTTCGTGAGAAACATTTACTGGCACCTGGCGTCACATCAAGCTTTTACCGGGATCGCGAAAAAGAGTTATGTCAATATTTTACTCAAGACGGACCGCAAGTGTATTGCAACAATATTCCTGACTTAATTTCAAAATTAGGAAATATGCCGTATGTAAAAGAAGAATGGCGCCTGTTTATTGACTCAAGTAGGCGTAGTTTAAAAGGTGTTTTCTTGCACAATGGTAACGAGCTGGCCTCGATTTCCGTTGCCCATTCGGTACATTTAATGGAAACGTATGAAGATTTTGAACTTCTTTTAAAGAAAATAAACTACCATGAACATCAGTGGACGCTTTGTGGTGACCTTAAAGTGCTGTGCATGCTACTAGGACAACAAGGAGGTTATACAAAATTTCCATGCTTTATTTGTGAGTGGGATAGTCGAGCAAGGGATAGACATTGGACTCAAATAGAATGGCCCTCTAGAACAAGCCTTACACCTGGTAGCAAAAATGTAATAAGAGATAGCTTGGTTGACCCCAAAAAAGTTTTACTGCCTCCTCTCCATATCAAACTTGGCTTGATGAAGCAGTTTGTTAAAGCCCTAGACAAAAATGGACAGTGTTTTAAATATTTGTGCGAGACATTTCCAGCCTTATCCGATGCCAAGTTAAAAGAAGGTATTTTTGTAGGGCCGCAGATAAGAACATTATGCAAAGACAAGGATTTTCAAAACACAATGACCAATGTCGAGAAAAACGCCTGGGTTTCATTTATAGAAGTAATTGATAAGTTTCTTGGGAACTCTAAGGACGAAAACTACGAAAATATTGTTCAAAATATGTTACAACACTTTCATCGTCTAGGTTGTAATATGAGTTTGAAAGTGCATTTCCTGTTTTCACACTTGAACTATTTTCCTGAAAATCTTGGAGCAGTTAGCGAAGAACAGGGAGAGAGGTTTCACCAAGACATTAAGGCAATGGAACGGCGATACCAAGGCAGATGGAGCATAACGGTGATGGCGGACTACTGTTGGATGTTAAAACGGGATATGCCCTTAAAAACATACAACCGAATGTCCGGACAACGCAGCTTTCTGGCAAAAAGACAAAAATTTCACTTAAAAAAGACTGAGTAAAGTATTTTTTTCCACTTTTTTAACTTGTATTCCACCTTTTTACTCAATAAACAAATAAATTTTTTTAGAAATATAGTTTTTCTTCATTTAATATTTGCAAAAAAACCTTACGTGATACAAATAAATGCATAGAATTTTTGAAATCAGCCTACCAAAATTATATAAAATCAGTTTTCAAAATAAAAACATCTGTCAAAAAGTTTAATTTTGTAGACCTGTGTTATCTGTTTTTCTTAATTAGTTTATTTTGTATTCGTTATTATTGCTGAAAAATGCGTGGATTATATCAATTTTCATATCTACTTTTACATTTAAACACAAGTGTTAATTGAGATACAACTTAAGTTACGTCGTTCTACACTCTATGTTGACAGAAATTCGATCGTAAATCCTTTGGAGCTTAACACTTATGTATACACATATCTAACAATGAGCTAATACGTTGCCTCCTACTCACCGTATCTGTTTGCTCAACTAATTACTTTAGTTTATTGCTTTCAGTATAACAATACGCTGTTGCTTCTACACCAAGATCAAAGTGTAATTGTTCTAAAGTGTTATGCAAACTTATTTGAAGTTTATGGTCTAGTGTTTAACGTTTCCGACATCAACTATCTGTGAATATATATGGTTTAAGATCGAAAACTAAAATTATGTACTGGGATTCAATCAAGCAACAGTAAATATGGCTTTAATGATATTACCAAAATGTTAAATAAAATTATTTGTTGAATTTTGTAGTAACAAAAATCGGCGTATTTGTTTGTATTTAATTGAATTAAATACAAGGGGGGAACAATATATAAGTCGCAAAACGGGATAAAGGCAATAATAATACTTAAATTTATTTCACTTTTATACATAATCACCCTGTACATTCAGAGACTTATCCAATCTCTTTATATGTCCTTGAAAACCGGCGGCAAAGTAGTATTTTGGTTGCTGTCGCAGTCAACGAGTAACCTCTTGGATTACGACATCATCAGTTTCAAAATGACGGCCACACAAATGATTTTTTAGGGACCCGAACAGATGAAAATCACAGCGGGTTATGTCGGTACTGTACGGTGGATGTTCCAAATAATCCCAACGAAATGTTCGTAACAGCTCCATTGTCATATAGACGAAGCACTTTCTTTGTTAGGAATCCAAGACGCTTGCGGCGAATGGCCTGTCGGAGTTCCCACAAAATAGTGCAGTACGACGTACGACTGGCATTAACAGCCTTACCATAAGGCAGAAATTTCTGAAGTATGACGCCTTGCATCCCAAAACACAGATGGAATCGTCTTGAACTTTTTGGGTGTTGGCGAGGTGGGACGTTTCCTTTCCATGAAAGATCTTTTCGATTCTGGTTGAAAGTAGTGAACTCACGACGCGACCCCCGTAATAATTTGTACCACGAAGTCGTCTCCTTCCTCAGTGTACCGAGTGAGGTGCCGAAAGGACAGTCTTCTGTTCCGCAGACAACTTTCGGGTCATCCACCGCGGACAAACTTTACGAAACTGCAACCGCTCATGCATGATGTTGTAACGCCTGTAAATGCGAGTGATTTGTTCCATACGCTGCACTGTGGCATCAGTTGACACTTCCGCAGGAGGTTGTGAACGCTCCTGATCTCTGATGCTTTGCCTTCCCTTGTTAAACTGTAGTAGCCAATTGAACACAGCTTTCCTTGAAAAGCAATTGTCACCATACACGGGACGCATTTCGCGATGCACTTGATCTGTGGACAGTCCTTTGGTCCATAAAAAAAACATTCTCAAAGGTCTGGCTCGGATCCAATTTTGTGTTTAACCTTTAACCACCCAGGTGAAATATTTTTACACAAGCACCCAGGTGACGTCTGACAGACTACTTAATTAAAGACCATAAAAATAATCATCGTTTTTTGAAAATATTGTTTATTGTGTATTTACTAGTTACAAATGAGCCTACTAAGACATAAAACTAAGGAAAATTGGGAAACTTTTTTACTAAAAATAACAAAATAAAGAACTATTTGTAAAATAAATTCAAGCCTTCCCATTATAAACATAAAAATCATAAAAACCTGTCAATGTCTTAAGGTATATTCATTAATAAAAGGTTGTATTAGGTATATAAAAAACTCAAAAAAACTTTAAAATTAATAAAAATACTTTGCGGCAGGAGTTAAACATCGCGGTTGTTTACACATGTATTACAAATTGGCTTTGAGCATTGTAAACAAACTGCTTTTCTACACTGCACACATAGATATTTCGTCATTCGGTTTTTGGCCCTCGGGCACAGATAACATCCTTTGCGTTTCTCCAATAAAAGGTCTTCACCACTTGATGGCGCAATTATTTCTGGAATTACCAAAATTCTGCTAATGCTGGAACGTACTTCGCGAGATACTCGAGGATTTGTTAGTCGCCTTTCCATGTGCTGACGTACTAATTGGGCTGCTAGTTGTTTTGCAAATACCGACTTTCCCTAATTACCGAATTTCTCGTGTAATATTGATGTAGAATATAAGAATTAACAATAGAAATGTCAAGGATTCTGAAAAATATTGCCAGGGGCCATCTGTAAGTGCGTCGGCTTGACGAACTTTTTGCGCACTTCTCATCAATTGTGTCTACTCCTCCTTTGTTACGGTTGTAGTACATGATAATGTCTGGCTTCTGGGTGTCTGGATCGGTAGATGCACCACTATGCATAGAAGAAATAAGGATGGTAGCCTTTCCCTTTTTTCCCACGTAAGATACCATAGTTTTCTCATCTCTAAATCCATAAAATGATGATCCTACCGCTCTTTTTTTGTTTGGCAAAAACTCGCTAGGTATTTCTCGCTTATTTTTTTTAACAGTGCCAACATATGTTAGTTTGTTTCTTAGTAAAATATCTGCAAGTTCTATAGAACTAAACCAATTGTCGGCAGTAACATTTCGATTACTACCAATGAGAGGTATCGCGAGACGTATTACTGCCTGTGTTGGCTTAGAGAATTTATGTTCTTCTTCGCTTAGTCCAAGTCCATCGGAACCCTTTCCGCAGTAAATGTAGGCATTGTATAATTAGCTTGTTCTGGAATCAGTTAGACACATAATTTTTATGCCGTATTTACACGGCTTATTTGGCATGTACATCTTGAAGTGTGTTCGCCCTCTAAAACTTACAAGCATCTCTTACAAGCATCGTCGATTGTCACCGAATCCCCCATTCCATAGATATTTTGGCAGTTTTCAATAAATTTGTGAAAAACTTGAGAAATTGCTGCCGTTGGATCTTCTCTTTTACGCTCGGTTCTTGTCCTAAGGTCATCAAATCTTAGGGCAGACAGCAGAACTGAAAAACGATTTTTGTTTATCACCGCTCTAAATATATCTCTGCCTGTCCCGTCAGTAGCGAAAATTGTATCCATGTTTTCATGATTGGAATTGAATATTGAAGTATAAATCAAGAGTCCTAGAAAGGCCTTCAATTCTATCATGTCTACATCACTTACATGATATTTTTGTGTATAGTTTGATCGCACTTGAAATAGTTTATGATTTGTCGACTCAACTATCTGAACTAGAATATCCTCCGAAAAAAGTAAATTCCATATAGAAAATAGATCTGCAGTTTGGCCAAGATCACGAGCACTTCCTTTGAGAACGGGAACTTTCAATACAATGTTGTGTTTTCTCACCCGCGATGAAGGAACTACCTCAGTAGTACACCATCTGTACGCGTTTTTTCCATATAAATAATTTTTGCTTGTAGAACTTTCACCATGTTCTACCACATTCTCATCAACATCACTATAATCAGGCGAGTCTTCCTCCGAAACTTCGGAAGCAGAATCATGTTCTGATTCTATATTTTCGTTCTCTGACGCACTGCCTATGTCACTTGCATCATCGTCTACTTCCTCAAGCCATTTCAAAACAGTTCCGTCAAAATCTTTATCGCCAAACCGAACTCTTTTCGACGGACCCGCCATTTCACGTCACACAGTGGGAGCAACAATAGAGAAATGATTAGATGGAGCAACCGATTTATGGACGGTCGAATTACAGAAATATCACATAATATATTTATCGCGTAGTCCGTCAGACGGCACCTGGGTGGTTAAGGGTTAAACGAAACACTATTCCTTTTGATTCTTCAAAATAATTAATTTTGGTAAGTTACGCTACTTTTTCACTATGTTTCATAATTTTTAATTGGAGCTCTTCAAAAAAGGGACGCTTACTTTTTGCATCAGTGTAAAAGGCGCCAACTCTCATTTTTTTCTTTCAAAGGCTCTGCTTCGTGTATTAATGTGTCCAAATTTGTATATAATTTTATTTTTCAAATTGAATGAATTTAAATGATTTCATCGCTTAGATATCTTTTAAAATTTTAGATAATAATTTTGACATAGTTAATTCTACTCTTTAAATATACATTATCTTATGCGCACACATACAAATCTGTGTTCCCGCTTATTACGGAATTAAATAGGAAAATAGAATTTTTACTGAAATTATTAAATAATTTACAAAAAGAAAGGCGCGAAAATAACTTATTTGATATTTGATTCTAATTAATATACGATTTTGTTTAACGACTTAATATTAATGTTCTAAACATGTCTTAAAATATTCTTTTCCTTGTTCCTAGGGCTTCCATATATGTACTATCACAATATATATATATATATATATATATATATATATATATATATATATATATATATAGAATATACAGAATAAATTAAATTAAAAGCGGGCAAGCGGTTTGTTAATTAAAAACTTATTTATTAATTATCCCTATATTTCGCAACAACTTTGTTGCTTCTTCCGGAGATACTACATGATTAATGAGAAATAACATTAAATAAATAGGAGTATAAAGCAGTACAAAATGTAGAGTTAAAAAAAATAGTAAAAGTGACGCACAAGGACAATAAAATTGATTAAATTTAAAACATTAGTGTAACTATAGATACAAGCCTTTAAAACCTTTAAAAAACATGTATATGTAAAAGTTAAAACATGAAAAATAAAAAATATAAAACGAAACATAGCAAAAAAATAAAGTCACAAGAATATCCCAAAAAAAAAATGCATTATAAATTTAACAATATAAGGACCAAATAACAATACAATTTTTAGATGGTCAACTAACCGTAAAACAGAGTACATCACTTTTACTATTTTTTTTAACTCTACTCTTGAACTTTATACTCTTATTTATTCAATGTTATTTCTCATTAATCTTGTAGTATCTCCGGAAGAAGCAACAAAGTTGTTGCGAAATATAGGGATAATTCATAAATTAGTTTTTAATTGACTTGCTTGCCTGCTTTTAATTTATTTTATTCAATATATTACGGTCGATAATTTCTTTTAAATTATATATATATATATATATATATATATATATATATATATTATTTCTTGACCTTTGTATATTATAGTAAATTAAATTAGTCGGCGATTTAAGGTCTGGTTGACTTTGATATGTATATATTTACAACAATCTTACATGTTTCGACACATAGTGCCTTTTTCAAAGAAATTAAAAATATAAATGACTTGGTCATTTATATTTTAAATTTCTTTGAAAAAGGCACTATGTGTCGGAACATGTAAGATTGTTTTAAATATATATAGCAAGCGCCAATTAAGTTGGCGCGAGGAGGGGATGCGCAGAAGCCGTTTTTAAAAACGTCCACCCTCACTACTCAAGTAATTGTCAGAATACATTTGTCATTGACGTTTGACGGAACATAATGTCTTTGCTAGGGGACCATAAAGTGATACACGCTCAGAAGTTAGAATTATCTGACATTTGATGTAAAACCAAATACAAATCTCCCAACTACTTTTAATCCCGCGCGAACTTACCCCCCTCGCGCCAACTTAATTGGCGCTTGTTATACATATCAAAGGGAACCAGAGAGGCAACTAAACAATTTACATAATTTTATTAACACGGTTCATCCAAAGATTAAATTTACGATGGAAATAGAACAAAATAAGACCATTAATTTTTTAGATCTAACAATAAATCATAAAACTAATAAACATGAATTTTCGATATATCACAAACCTACATACACGGATACAACTATATGTGCACGTTCTTTTCGTCCCATAACACAAAAATTATCAGCTTATCAATGAATGCTTTATAGATTAATTAACGTTCCCATCAATAAACAAAACTATGATTTAGAGTTAAATAGAATATATAATACATTAAAAACATGTTAGCTAAACTACAGCAATCAAAAACCCGATCCCTAATAAAAGACAATAGAAACTATAATTATAATTCCATTACTTACACAGGTAAGATTTCAAAAAGTATAGCGAACTTAATCAAAACATGTGAGAACGAGATCATTTCGTTTAAAACAAACAATTCCTTACAAAAAGCAATAACAAACAATAAAGATAAAACCGACAGTAAATCAAACTCAGGGGTGTACAAGTTGACATGTGAAGACTGTAAGAAAGTGTATATTGGCCAGACAGGAAGAACCTTCCAAACTAGAATAGCGGAACACGAAAGAAGCTACAGGGATAAGAAGACAGAGTCAATTTTGCTAATCAATGTTTCGAATATAATCACAAATTCAATTCCAATTTCAAAACATTACATGTAATAGGCAAAAGTAAAAATCTCAATATGTTAAAAGCTTTTGAAATTAATAAATTTCATGAATTAGGCATAATTTTAAATGACCAGGTAGAGGTAAATCACTCTCCCCTGCTCAAGTTAAAACTACAATAAGTCCACCCCCTCTCAGATTAGAATTTTTGTGTTTTTCACTTTTATATTTGTATTTATAAAAATAGGTTCATCCATCTGATGAAGCCACAGTGTGGTTAAGATCCATAATTTAAAATAGAAATAAAAGAAGAAAGTTTGTAACGTACTCTTTAGATGTAAGTACCTGAGGAAGCCACTGTGCTGGCGAAACAATTGTCGTGTTCGATTAAAGATTAAAGGTGAAGATTGGAACCGTAGTTTTATTTCTATTTTAATATATGTAATTTGTGTTTAAGACAAAATATTTTTTGAAACTAAACAACATTGCGTTTTCTATTTGATGTAATTGTTATCGCTAATTTATTTTATTAACGTTATTATATACTGTTTTCGAATGTGTTATTTTTTCTACCGAAAACTCGGCCTCTAAATGAATCTGCCTCGGCAACGATGTTACCTCTAGGACCAGATGACATTACAGAACTAAAACTTTTGCTACTTTGTCGCGGTTACGTGAAATTTTATTAACACTCACGAGTCGAATACACCAGCACCGATCATGATACTTTGACTGGTGACGGTTCGCTAATCAACATTCTGGACGCCATTGTTCCTTAGTTTGGAGATCGCACAATGGATTTTCCCCGAATAGCATTACTTGGGGAATACCCAGTAATAAGTTAAGGATAAATATATCTGAAAGGTGAAAGGTAACATTAAAACCGAAACGCAATACAAAGGTGAAATACTTGATTTGGAGTATAACGAAATTGTGCGAACTTGAAAAATCATGAAATAAAAATAGAAATGCTTTTCGTATGTAACAAGATCAAGTGGGAGAGCCTATAGGAAGCATGCACGTATCTTAAGTCTGCATAGATCATGTATTACATATTGTCATGTACTTTTCCCTGAAGAATATTTTAAAAATAATTATGTATTATGTTAACTTATTTTCAAATTTATTATTGTGTATATTTTGAATTATGTTTAAATATTTATTTGGATTTGTTTTGTTGACCGCGCCTGTACATTTATATGGAACAGGAAATAGTTCGACTAGGGGTATTATATTGAATTATATGCACCTGATGTCCGATTTTATTTTTCCGGCTGGTGACAGAGATATCTTGTGTGTTGAACGATATAGTCTAGGAAATAAAAACTCATTTTTTATTTCTTTATTTGATTTAATTTCGGTTTATTTGCTTGTTTTGCTCTGATGTGTATTTAAATATCATTATCGTTTCATTTACGAGTTTTGCTTATCTCGTATTTTTAATGAATATGTGAATATTACTTGATATCTCTCGTATTTAGTTTTTTTGTGTGTGAAAATTACGTTAACGTAAGTTATATTTCACATTAGTTTTATATAAATTCTCTTCACTGTAATTCTATGATATTTGTGTCTATTTGTAATTTTGAATTATCATTATATTAGCTTAAAATATAGATAGTTAAGAAAATTATCATATTTTTTTGACGAGGGAGTTTTTTGTCACGTTGTTGTAGAATATATTTTTGAAAGTCAGGTTCTGGAGGGAGATTTTATACTTGTGTTAGTGCGCACGAGTGATGTTATTTTACGTGTTGACATTTGGTCTATTTACGAATTGAAATGTTGGGGTTTATTAATTAAATTTTTGAATTTGAGAGTTTTCTTAATGATCTATTAGATATATTTTTTCTCGCGATTCACACGAGGCTTTTCTTTGTGTGCGTGTCTTTTATCACACAAATTTTTTCCTCTAAGCTTTTTTCTAATGACTAGAGCTGAGGATGTTTGCGGTACGGCAGGACCGTATGTAGTGCATCCCCACATTTAACTATTTATCTAAATATTCTCTGAAATGATTTGCCGGATCTCATAAATTAATAGAGTGATATTTTAGTATGCACTGGATATTGTTATTATACAAAATCATAATAGCCATTTGTATTTATGGATCATAAATAATAATACGCATGTATTTGTATTTGGTTGTGAATTCAATTTAAACTTAAAACGATTCGTAATATTTTAACGACAAGCCGTCCTTACAATACATGCATTCGCGACAAAGTGTGCAACTCTACGAATAACTTCCATAATTGATCGAAAATGGACATTTTGGAGCTGAAGTAAAGCCCCTATTCTTAGAAAATTTTATTACTGTCGTTAAGAACTATTATTATAAACAACAAAGGCCTTTTATTAGTGTTGAAGTTTTAGTTTCATTGAATTTCCATGTTGTAAGTAGTCAATTGTAAAGTGTTCATACACAATATTCTAAAACAAGGTGTAAATTTAACTAAAATCCAGAAAAACACATTCTGATAATATATTACTAGATTAGAAGCTGTGTTTATTACTATATATTATATTATTTTTATAACCAAATGCAATAAAAGCTACGAAAACAAAAGAAACCTCGATTTATTAAAATCTTGTCACATAGCCTTTCAAAGCCTGGCAGCACATATTTTGCATATATTTTATATATACTACCTACTTGAACTAGGTGAATGAAGTTAGAAGTTATAACTTATAACTTCTAACTTCATTCACCTAGTTCAAGAATAGGGGCTTTACTTCAGCTCCAAAATGTCCATTTTCGATCAATTATGGAAGTTATTCGTAGAGTTGCACACTTTGTCTCGAATGCATGTATTGTAAGGACGGCTTGTCGTTAAAATATTACGATTCGTTTTAAGTTTAAATTGAATTCACAACCAAATACAAATACATGCGTATTATTATTTATGATCCATAAATACAAATGGCTATTATGATTTTGTATAATAACAATATCCAGTGCATACTAAAATATCACTCTATTAATTTATGAGATCCGGCAAATCATTTCAGAGAATATTTAGATAAATAGTTAAATGTGGTGATGCACTACATACGGTCCTGCCGTACCGTAAACATCCTCAGCTCTACTAATGACGCATTAGCTCTCTTTACATTTTGTAAAGAGTATTTTTTTATTTTTTCTTTAAATAAAATTGTAAATTACCACTGTGATTTTTCTTTATTGACATACTATTTTTTCCACTTTCTCGCTCGAGGGAGAGAGAGCCCTGGATAAAGCAGTCTCAAGCAAGAAGGATTTTCGTCTGAACTAGTTCGGTAATATTGTGTGGATGAACAGTGGACTATCCATTAAGCAAATCCACAGTTCACAGCAATATGTCTATTACAAGCAAATTCTTACTAGGCCGGTATATGACATTCAGTTTCAATGTCAACTTTATTATTTTAACTTCTTTATTCTGTTTGTGTATGTAGTATTAAATTTGGGTATACATTATACTCAAAAAACCGAGAACGAGTTAACAAGCTCAAAATGAAGAATTAACTTTTCAACAACTGCGTAATTAATATCATCAAAGAACGAATTTATTTTTTGTTTGTTAAAGTAATTGACAATTATAAAATGAAACAAACGAAATCGTGCACATCAAAACGTGAATCTAAATTTTCTTTATTCCCACGCAAACGCACACAGGTCGACGGCGTGTCATGTTCTGACGCGGGGCTTTGAAAGGGTGCTCTGCAGGGAATTACAGTTTGTGTTGGATACCATTTCCTACGAAAGTCAGTTTCAATTAGTATTTTCTACAGACACGTGCACCACATATATAAATCAGTTTTACCAGTATGTTATGAAAAAAATATAGATAATTTTATTGGCTAATTACTATAGACTCTTACAAGATATTAAACAGAGTTGCAAAATCTGTTTGGTGGGTTTATTATTATTATTATTATAATCAATAAACCTTGAAATTACCCTACGGGTGTCAAGGTATACACTTAATTTTCACTTTGAAACTTAATTCTATTTTTTATTATAAATGAATTTTTCCCATTCCTTCTTATTTTTGGCCGCAACTTCTGCTTCTCTCCATGTCATTCCATGTTTTTGCAGGTTTTCCGCTACTGTATTGTCGCATGTATTCTTTGGTCTACCTCTCTTCCTTTTCTGTATTGTCTTAGCTTTCCATACTCTCTTTGTCTGCCTTGTTTCATCCATACGAACAACGTGTCCGAACCATTTCAATTTCTGTCTCTCTATACTTCAGATCTTGCCTTTTCACTTCATTTCTTATTCTGTCTTTGCGTGTTACTCCTTTGACTGCTCTTAAATACCTCATCTCCATTGCTTATATTTTGGATTTTGTTTTGTTATTTAGTATCCAGCTTTCACACCCACATGTTAGTATTGGTCTATATACGGTTTTAAACACAGTCATTTTTGTCTTCGTTGAAATTTCTCTATTTCTGATGAAAGTGTTGTTGAGTGTATAGTACAACTTTGTCGTGTTTTAAATTCTGCCATTAATCTCTGTGTCTTCTTTCCCTTCTCTATGAATGTTTACTCCTAAGTATTTAAATGTTTCAACTTGTTCGATGTCCTTTCCTCCTACTTTAATTGTTAACTGTTTATGGTTTTTCCCTATCGCCATCACTTTAGTTTTGTCTGCGTTAATTTTCATGTTTCTCTTTTTCAGTGCTGTTTCCCAAATTACCAAGTTTGTTTGCAGGTCCTTTTCGGTATTTGCGTATACCACCAAATCATCAGCAAAAGCGTTCTCCGCTACCTCCACCAGCCCCATATTTCTATATCCTATTTGTATCTTTTTTGTGTTGTTTTTAATATCTTTCAGTACGTCATCAAGTATTATATTAAATAGTATAGGACTAAGTACTCATCCTTGCCGCAATCCTTCCCTTGTTTCAAACTCTTCTGATTGCCTATTACACGCTCTCACCACGTTTCTTGTACACTTGTATATGCTTGCTATTGATTTCCTCAGTTTGCTATTTATTCCTCTTTTTTCTAGGCTCCTCCACACCAAGTTTCGAGGTATACAATCGAAAGCCTTTTCTATGTCTATAAAACCTATGTATATCGTGCTGTTTACACTCTTTTCCGTCATCTGCTTCAATGTGAATATATTGTCCTGTACACTTCCACCTTTTCTAAATCCACTCTGTGATTCTTCGAGTTGCGCCTCGATTATTGTTTTTAATCTCTCTTTCAAGATTCTTTCATAAACTTTTAGCATGACGCACAATAGTGTAATTCCTCTATAATTCTTAAACTGTTTGTTGTCTCCTTTTTTATATATCGGTAACAAAACTCCCATTTCCCAATCCTCTGGTATTTTCTGTTCGTCCCATATTTTATTAAATAGTATTTCTAATACTTCTATTCCATTTTCTCCCAAATTCTTTACCATCTCTGTTGTTATTCCGTCAACTGCTGCTGTCTTGCCTCTCTTTAGCCCCTTTAGTGCATCTTTTATTTCTTCCATGGTTATTTTGTCCTGTTCCGTGTGTTATTTTTTTCTTGTAGGCGACTCGTGCAATATTTCCGGTTTGTTTACTTGGTCATTAATTTCCGTGCTTAGTAAATCCTCAAAGTATTCTTTCCATCTCACCATAATGGTGGGTTTATTAAAAAATATTAAATCATCCAATTACCCTAGTTATTTACAACTTATTCCCTCTTGAATGTTATTTCATTCCCTAAAATTTTTTTCGTGATGTGTGAATAACGTTCCAAAAGAGCGTGGAAGCTTGTCAGGACCCCAGGATCCTTTAAAGTATGTGGTTCCATAGATTTGTGAGTACACCTCGTTACTATAAGAGGACAGAAATATTGGTTTAATTTTCGCTTCCTCAATATTCAGGGATAACTGAAGAAGGTACCGATCCTAACAAAAATTCAACTTTCACATGTCGGCCTCACGGTTCGGACCTTCGATAACTCTCGGTTTCTGATACTCTTATCAATTGAGCTGTTCAGAATGATAATAATTTATTAATAACTCAGTAGATACAATCCAATTAAGGGGTTATTCTTATTACTAGGGGCTGGACACGAGAGGCCCATGACTCATAGCCCACGGGCGTACTATTGAAAATTTGTATTTTAAAAGAGCTTTTAATTTTATTTATTTAATTAGAAAACAAACGGGTAATAACGAAATATATTTTTATTTGTTCATTTTGTAGTTCAAGTTGAGTAAAGGAGTATTAATATTTACTAGCAATAATTTCTCAAAGTTCTCTTCTGTAAAATTTGTTCTCATTGAATGAAATACATCCTTGTAGATAGAAAACGTCCTTTCTACATCGGAACTGATTATAGGTTCATACTGGAAATATTCTTTTATTTCAGCGTATTTAGCAGTTAGATTTTGAGGTATTGTCCCCATACGCAATTGCCGCAATGTTATTAAGTCTGAATCTCTATTAAAAACTAACTTTTGCTGAAAGCAACATCCGAACACTTGGAAAATTTTTAAAATTATTAATAGCAACATCTAATGTGGTTAACCCGTCATTTAATTTTAGATTTTGATTTTCAAAATAAGTGATTAGTTTTGGGAAATTTCCAAAGTGTTCTTGAAGTAAGTACAATTGATTTCTTAAATTTGGAATTTGTATTAGTTCCTTGCACTCGGAAATACTTCGAAATAATCGTCATTTAAACATGTAACGAAATTTTGTAAACTATCGAAATTTTCTGCACAAAAACTAGTAGCTTCCAACCATGGTCCCCATCTAGTTATTACTGGAGAGGGAGGCAGTGACAAACATGGAAGATTTTCCCTGAAAAGAGCTCTCTCAATGGTGCTTTTCTGAAAATTTTTTAAAAGCGGATACAAGTCTATCAACTTCCGGAAAGGTGTCTGATATATTCACAGATTCTGTGGTGAGAATGTGCTACACAAGTAATATGCAGGAAATTAGAATATGTTTCCTTTAATAGTCTGCCTGTTTCTAACATTTATGCAGCACTGTCACTGACAAATAAAAGTATTTTTTCTTTGACCTGTCGTCCGAATGAAGCATTTGGTGCATATTCTCATAAATGGTTTTAGCTGCTATTTCCGCATCAACTGTATTTATAACTTTTGTTTCTATTACATATGCGTTATATGGAATTGTTGGATGTAGTACACTAGCTACAACATTTACCACACAGCGTCCTAATATATCGACAGTTTCGTCGGTACTTATCCATAGGTACTGATTTGAAAGATGGCTTCTAATGCGTTCTACTGCTTTCATGTAGCACTCATCAGGAACATTTTGATCAGTATATTTTTGGAGAAAGAGAGTCAAATTCCAACGGGTTTAATTTCTGTGTATGTGTTTGCGATGCTAAGTGACGTTTTACGTGCGATTTATTGGAATTTTATAACGATATTTTACAGACTTTGCAATAAATTTCGGAATCACTGGCAATGGAAATACAATTAATTTGATCCTTAATTCAACTCGCCATTATTTCACGATGCCATTCTCGACGTTGTTCCATATCATATTTAAAAAAGTAACTTAAACAATATTCTGGATCTAAATAAATGAAAATTAAAAATGTATGCGTAAGTTAATGAAACTTAACGAAATTTACTGGACACTTACCTATACAGGGTTAGTTAAAAGTATGGAGACGGCGATTTATTGTCGTTAATATTCATTTTAGGGAATTATGTTCAATATAAAAGTTTGTTAAGCTATTTTGATCTACATTTGTGATTATTTGTTTTTTTTTTTTTCAATTGTTTTTTTAGATACGCCTGTTCGCGCATTTTTTTTTTAATGGGAACTGGTAAATTATGCTCTTCCATTCGATAGAGGTTTTTTTTCTCTTTACAATAATTTTTTTTTTTTAATTCATTTTAATAACTTTTTACAAGAAAAAATAAACAAATTAATAACAAAGTAAATTAAAGTAAGTGTTCAAATTGTCGTCCATTAGTAATTTGACAATGACCCAATCGATTTACAAAACCCCGAACAGAGTTCTGTAAAAAATCTCGGGGAATTTCTTGTATCGTTCTGGTAATTCGGATTTGTAAATCTTCGATGTTATTGGGCTTTTCTTTGTAAACTTTGTTTTTTATGTATCCCCAAAGAAAAAAATCTAAAGGACTTAAATCTGGCGAGCGGGCTGGCCATTCAATGGTTCCTCGTCTTCCAATCCATCTGTGTCGAAAAATGTTGTCGAGATATTAACGGACATTTACACCATAATGTGGTGGGGCGCTATCTTGCTGGAACCAGATACTGTCATTGGGCAGGTGTTCATTGTTTTCATTAGGATAGAGCGTAGCACTAGCAGGCATTATTTCATTTTGCAATAACTGCAAATACAGAGCCGAAGTTAAATTACCATTGATGAAAAAGGGACCGATAATATGACCGCCTAGAATGCCAACCCAAACATTAACCTTTTGGGGGTACTGCGTACGGTGCTCCAAAAACCAAGAGGGATTTTCCGATGACCAGTATCTGCAGTTATGTCTGTTTACTTCACCGGTAAGGCAAAAAGTAGCTTCGTCTGAGAAAAGAATATTGTTGACAAAATTTTCATTATTATTGCAAATATTTAACATTTCTTCAGAAAATTGTAATCTCCTATCAAAATCATCTTCCGTTAACTCGTGTACAAGGTGTACCTTATAAGGTTTATACTTTTCACTTTTTAAAAATGACACGATCGATGACTGTGAAATATTGAAATAGGCCGCTAAGTGATTGGTTGATAAATGGGGATATTCAGATACAGCCAATAAAATATCCAGTTTGTTATCATCGCTTTTTGCTGTTCTAGGTCTACCACTCCTTGGCAAATCTTTAACGCTACCCGTTTGTTCAAAGCGTCTTAAAGTTTTACCAACAACGGATTTAGAAATTGGATTTCTATTTGGATGCGTATCATTATATAAATTACTAACGGCTTGTAAACTTCTGCGTCTATCTCCATAACCCAAAATCATAAGTATTTCAGTTCGTTCATGTTTAATTAAACTCGCCATTGTTAATATTAACAGCAACAAATTGCACAAATGAATTATTTCTGTCAAAGATTTGACGTACACAGTAACCACTGATAAAATTATGTCGCTCAAGTTTGTTTATCGCTACGCTTCTGTCTATCTGCGATGTACCGAACATCTGTTAAACACATGAACCGGCTTTTTCTTATAAAAAAGTTATTAAAATGAATTTAAAAAAACAAAACAAATTTGTAAAGAGAAAAAAAAACTCTTTCGAATGGTAGGGTAGAGTAATATTTACTAGTTCCCATTTAAAAAAAATGCGCGGACAGGCGTAACTAAAAAACAATTGAAGAAAAAAAAATTCAAATATTCTCAAATGTAGATCAAAATATCCTAACAAACTTTTATATTGAATATAAATCCCTAAAATGAATATTAACGATAATAAATCGCCGTCTCCATACTTTTACTAACCCTGTATATGTAATTAACAGTTAAAATAATGAAAAAAAGAAACTAACTCACCGTACTTTATTTATCTTACGACGTATAAACTAATAAATAAAATAAATTATAAAAACTCCTTCCGCTTCTATCTACGGCATGTAGAGAGGAATTTAAGTGTAATATTGAAGTAATTGCGTCACAATTCAACGACAAAAAACAGATGTTCGGTGAACCGAATGAATAATGCTATTCAATAACGTGTTGCGTGTTATATTTAGCGAGGTTATAGGCTATTTATGTGGTCCATCATAATTTCAGCCGCTCGTGTCCGGTTAGTATGTTTTCATTTAGTGTTCTGTCGTTTCTGGAGATCAGCACCAAATCGTCTGCGTACATGTATTCGGTGACCTTTATATCTTCCATTCTCTAGTGTTCTAGTTTACATTGGTTGAAATTCTTTTTACCTTCTTTAATTCCCTCATCTAACACTATTGAGAAGAGTAACGGACGCAAGATGTAACTCTGTCTCACTCCTTTTTTTTGGCTTCAAACATATTGCTATGAATAGTGGACTCGTAGTTGGATGTACCACTATTCACACCAACTCTGTCCAGCTTAGATACTCAGTCGGTTACTTTCTTTAAATGGGACTGCTTTCCTCTCCGGGTTTCCAATGGAAAACGTGGAAAAATAATTGAGTTAATACCACAATCAGGCGCAACACAAAATTTATATGTGAATATTGTTAGTTTTACTGAAGTTACTGTTAAGCACACAAGTTGAAAGGTAAATAAAAAGATATACACATCTTTACTCAAATGAATCTTTAATTATAAAAAATAAAAAGAAAAAAACTTCTTTATAGAGTATAAAGAATTGTGCAATACAAACTTACACTTAGAGGTAAAAGAATTTGTTGAAAATGACCGCAAAACAAATCCAAACGTCATCTGATTACACTCGAACTAAATTAAATCTAATAAATTGCAAAGATGTTTTTAAATTTCACCCCTAATAAACAACTTCAAAAGGTAAACAACCAGTACTGACAGACCGAAGCAAATCTCTAACACATGCGCAGTCACATGTAATAAAAACTCTGCCCTTGAATCCCAACGTGCAAAATTTTAAAGTTAGAGAAAATTGGTATGAAATAAAGCACCAAAACTAATTAATAAAAATCACGAAGCTACAAAAACTACGATAAAAAATATCTTATAATACACGTCTTCACAATTCTGATAACAATTTGCGTCTGCGGAAATAGCATGGCAAATCGGCGTACTAACAACGCTAGTCAAAATAAATCCAAAATAATGGTTCAATGTAAAATCTACATTCATAGATAAATTCAATAAAATTATACACTGGCAACCAAAATAAATGTACAATATAAAATAATGTTTTTCAAAATGTTACGGGGAAAATACTATACCAGTATGTGATTTTTCCTGTTCAGCTCTAATGATGTTCCAGTTTGTTTATACAGTGCTTTTATGCCGTTTGTTATATTGTCGCTTGCGCCCCTTTTTTCTAGTGTTCTCCATATTTAGTTTCTATTTAGTTTGTCGAAAGCCTTCTCCAAATCTATAAAACAAAGATGTATTCACTGTCCTCCATTATTGCTTTTTCGATAATTTGCCGTAGATTGAAATTTGCGTCCGTCACTTCTCGTTCAGGTCTAAAACCATACTGTGTATCTTCTAACGTTTCTTCAAATGTTGTTCTCAGTCTTTTTTCTAATACTGTAGCGTATAAGTTATCTACTGTACTTAGCAATGTGATTCCATAATAATTACTATAATCCCTTATATCTCCTATCTTGTATACTGGTACAATTATTCCGATTTGCCGGTGCCCTGGTGTCTCGCGTGTATTTAGGTACTTTGTCCATTATTGTCTTTGGTACCTCTACTATTTTCTCATTTGCTGCTTTTATCATATAGGCCATAATCTGGTAATATCCTGGGACCTTTCCCAGTTTCTTTTTTATTATTGCTTCTTGAATTTTTTCCGTGGTCGAATGTTCCATTTGCTGCCGACATTTCTCTCTCCTTACACCCCGCTGAGAATCAACATCATTGTTTTCTGCTTTTATGTCCGTTATTCCATGTTCCATGTTTTACGAAATTTATCAATGGAAGCATGAACATGACTGAGCAGCTGTATATAAGTAACCGGCAGATTAGGAAACTGTATGCTGGAAGGATATCATGCAAGTACTGTTTAATGAAATAAACCTATTCTCCATTATCTAATTTTTGACCAGTTCTAGAGTAACTTTCAATAATCAACTTTTTGTGTTGATTAACTCTAACGTGTTTGCAAAAATTTTTGAAATTGCAATTGCTACGACCTGCACCTCGAGCTTGAAAGTAGGAAAAAAAAAGAGGAGAGGGAACGAAAAAAAAGGAGTAAACCGTGGAGCCGACCCGGTCTCGGCGATGGAACCGCCCAACTGCCCGTTCTTGCCAACGTCCAAGGCCCACCCGGCTTCTGAGGCTACCTCAGCTCAGGGGTAGGGAGACCCGGAGGTACTTGCAGCGAAAAAGAGACCTAAAGTGATGGTTAAGGGCGCCACCGAATTTATGCCGCTGGACGTCGCAAACTCGGAAATATAGCAATCAAAACAGGCAAGTCGCGCGGGGTAGTGAGCCAGTTCCCCGACCGAAACCCGCTCCACTCCAGAGGAACGAGAGTATAGACAAAAAAAACTACGCCGCTAGCAAGAGATATGTATAATAAGGAAGTAACGCAAAGGCATAAAAATTTTAATGTTACAATTTGCCTGAACAATGGTGTATAATTTTTCAAAATATTAAAAAAGAAAAGGAATAAAGAAGGGGCCAATGGCCTTGTCAGGGATAAAAAAAATAACACTGAGTCTATGAGCTGGGAATTATTATGCTACAATATTATAGAGTGGCTGAAGGCCTTATTTCGCCCTAAAAAAAAATGAATACGTATTCTTCCCTTTTTGTCGGTTCACATGGTATACGGACTTCAAAATTCCGTCGTACTAAACCTACCTTAATTTACAAAATTAGGTTTAATGAGTAATAATCAATATATATGCGTAATATTAGTAATAAAGTTTGAAATATACGCTTACAAAATTAGGTTTAATGAGTAATAATAAATATACATGTGTAAAATTAATAATAAAGTTTGGAAGATATGCGACGTAAAAAACTAAAATTGTCACATAAAATACACAAAATAAAAGTATGTTGACATTAAAATTTTACCTTGGTTCGCGAAGCGCTTAGAAAAAAAAACATTGAGAAAATCTGAAGAAAGAAAAAAGACCAATAAAAAAAACTGGCCACGCGACGCAGGATATTTCGTAGGGAAACACCTGGGCGTTTATTTAAGCTGATTAAAAGTTAATTAAAAAAAAAAAGGTAAAGGCAATGAAACAGATCATTAATTGAAAGAAATGATGACGATTAGATATAGTAGCTTATCTGCGGAGTTCGAAGACGTCGGCTCCGTTTTCCTGGATAAAGCGTCTCTAACGGTGCAGAATAAGATGGTGTTAGTGGCCGGTCAATTGAAATCATCTAAATAAAGAAATTAAACAACGAAATAAGCTAAAGAACAAAAGAAAACACAGATACGGACCGAATAAAACGTTCGATGGCTTTGCAAATTATTTACGAGGTAATGATTAACGTTTATTTTCCCTCAGTCAATCACTCAATTCCTCCCAGGGAGATATCGCATAGGCGATCAATTTCGGCATCGTTATCAATTAAAATCCCGCAAGGGGCCGTAATTCTCATAAATTACACTAAGGCTGCATTGATACGATACCCGTGATTGAGGAAAAACGTGACCTCGCTCAAGATCGGCTAACTTACGTCTCGTGCAAAGTGATAGTTTCGTACGTTTTGAAAAAGCAGGTACTGAGAGGTAGGTACGAGAAAAAAAGAAAAAAACTTAAAAGAAGTCAAATATATTAATAAATAAACGACTATCGATACCTATACAGGTAGGTTCGTTGGAAATGGAACAAAATATAATAAAGAGAACATTAATTTATTACAAAATAATCGTTACGATGCATCAAGCGTTACGGACTCGTAACGCACTGTACCGAAAAGTATACCCTCTTATTAAGATTACAATATCACCGAATCAGCATGGCTTCATGAAAAAGATATCTACTGCCTCTAACCTTGCGATATTTTCCCAATATGTTTCTGACGCGTTGGATTGCGGATCACAGGTTGTGGTATATACTGACTTTGCTAAGGCATTTGATCGAGTGGATCACGCTATCTTGCCAGCTAAATTGGTGAGTTTTGGATTTAGTAAACCGCTAGTTGGCTTTTCAACATTGTACCCACATAATAGGCCTCAAAGTGTATTCTACAATGGATATTTATCATCACCTTACATTGCCACTTCTGGAGTTCCGCAAGGTTCTAACTTAGATCCACTGCTTCTTATTATTTTCATTAACGATCTTTCAGAACAAATCGTTTCTAATAACTTTTTCTTTGCCGATGATTTGAAGTTGTCTAGAGTCTCTGACGAGAGGGATAAAAAATAGCTTACTCTAATCAGTTTTTTAAGGCATGGTATGTGTATGTATGTTTGTATGATTAATTTCGTGCAAATATCTACGGTTGTGTGTAGTTCTAAACATATCAAAAGTTATCTTTACAGTAGAAATTACAGAATTATATCGAAATACATTATAAATAATTTTGAAGCTCTTGCAGACATTAACGAAAAACATAAAAATCGTATAATTCTAAAATATGTTTAGTATCTGCATTCCAGACGCGATAATTGATATTCCGCCAATTAACGCAAGTAATTAAGTGTAACTCAATTAAAACATGAAAGAGACGAACAAAACGTCGCTAAAATTAAATTTAAATTTGTTTTACACAATATAAAAACATTTAATTAAGACGTTGAAGGTGTATGTGCAAATATATATATGTATACATATTCAATCTTGTCATCGCTTGTAATATTCTGCACTTCTACCATTAAAATGAAGCAATTAGCTTTACAAAAATTAAATTAAATTCAAATTTAAATTCTATTTCAAACTGCCTCAGCCCTTCAGTCGGTAGTTGTTTTTGTCGATATTTCATGGCAAACAGAGCATATACAATACATGCATTGTATAATATAGTACACACTCAAAACATAACTTTTAATGACGTTCAGGGATGTTTCTAATATTTTTGGCTAGGAGAATTATGTAGACATTCATATAATTGCACTATACAGGCTTAGGTAAATATACGGATCCATTCGAATATCTTTGATACAGCTACTAAGATTTTAATAAAATTTTCCACTTTTAAGTTAATTGAAATCAGGGATTCAATGAGTATATCTACGTCCGAATCAGACTTCCGGTTTAGCCGGAGACGACTTTAACTTTTTTATTTTAAATGAAACATACTGTGTATAATTCAATAGGGTTCTGCTCTGCGAGTTTAGCAATAATAAGGTTTAGTAGCTTCCGCATTCAAACCTGACATCTACTTTCAATAACTGACATCTGAATGATTAACACTGTTACTTTATAATGCATTTCTAAATAGCTTGAACCAAGGTCTATCGAGGCTTAAGTGTTAAAGCAACGGTCCGGCAAACCGTAGACTTGGATTCAAGTCCAAAGTAGACAAAATTTTTATTAGGAATTTCGTATGATTTGCTTTGTAATTAGTAGACAGGAATTTTACATTCACATTTACTTCGCAATTACATACTAATTTGACAATATTTGTAAATGGTTCAAATAAAAGCCGAAAAACTCCAAGAATTTATCAATTGATATATATATATATATATATATATATATATAAGGTAAACTTAATAAGTCGGCGATTAAAGGTCTGGTTTACTTCAGAGTATATATATTTAAAACAACTCTACAATGACAGAATATAAATATTCTGTCATTTATATTTTGTATTCTCTTGACAAAGGCGTATTGCCGAACAACTCTACATGTAAAAAACTCTACATGTAAAAAAACTCTACATGTAAAACAACTCTACATGTTTCGGCAATACGCCTTTGTCAAGAGAATACAAAATATAAATGACAGAATATAAATATTCTGTCATTTATATTTTGTATTCTCTTGACAAAGGCGTATTGCCGAAACATGTAGAGTTGTTTTAAATATATATACTCTGAAGTAAACCAGACCTTTAATCGCCGACTTATTAAGTTTACCTTATCATACCAAGGTCACGAAGATATTATATATATATATATATATATATATATATATATATATAAGGTAAACTTAATAAGTCGGCGATTAAAGGTCTGGTTTACTTCAGAGTATATATATTTAAAACATCCCTACATGTTTCGGCAATACGCCTTTGTCAAGAGAATACAAAATATAAATGATTTATATTTTGTATTCTCTTGACAAAGGCGTATTGCCGAAACATGTAGGGATGTTTTAAATATATATACTCTGAAGTAAACCAGACCTTTAATCGCCGACTTTTTAAGTTTACCTTATCATACCAAGGTCACGAAGATATTATATATATATATATATATATATTGTTAAAAAGCAATTAGCTCCACCGTTGGTCTGACCAAATTGTTAAAAGGCAATATAGCTTACGTTCGCCGACAATATGTAGAAAAACTGAATTGACCTTATAGATAATTACAAAGCCAAATAATAAAGTGTAGTGAATTATGCCTTATAATTGTACTTCTAATTGCCCCTAAGTTGGGCTGACAAATTGTTAAAATCCAATAGGTCGTATAAATAATACCAAATTTATTGATTAAATATAGCGGAGCTGGTAATTTGAAAGTTTTCTTTTTCTTAGGTTCGACTAAATTGTAAAAAGCCAGTTGTAACAGCCCGACGTTGGTTTGTCAAATGATAAAGAACACTGATGTGCTTATTAATAATTATTACCAAACCAAATTATAAAATATAGTGAAGCTGGTATATTAAATAGCCCTTATTTTGTTTGACAAATTATTATACAAACAGTGTGTAACAGGCCCTAAGTTGGGCTGACAAATGATATATAA